>JABASP010004330.1:0-10461 GCA_019776565.1 Sminthurinus signatus
TCAATAGTCCGTGTCAAAATGAGGGATGATGAAACAATTATTATTGTTATTACAGATGTTTCTCCAAGTGAGTTTTAGATAATTCCAGATAATTACAAAAGTACAAAGAGTTTCTTTTATGAAAGAGAAAGAAAGAAGAGAAAGCATTCTACGTTCAACGTGTAAAGGATGGATAGACGTGAGAAAGGATGTGGATTTGATGATCCGTATGATGTGATGAGCATCATATGAGGAGAAAAGAAAGAAAAGAGGAAGTGGAAAAATAAGAAGAAGAAGAGAAGGGGAGATCTGAGAAGAAGTGAGAGGAGGAGGTGTAACCATAGCCATAACATTAATGTCGTTGCACACACGTCCTTTCTTTTTCAGTATCCAGTATCCAGTGTGCATTGTGCACTGTGGATTGTGAATATACATCTAAGATCTAAAATCTAAGAGCTATTTGAATCAGTGACATGATGACAAATGACAGTCACGGAGATTTTTTCCAAGGAACAAGTTCAAGGTAGAACATTGAACACTGAACATGCAGTAGGTGGATTCATGGTTTGGTTTGGTTTCAAGAAGGAAAATCTTTAACTTTTTTCTTTTCCTCTTTACTTTCTACTTTCCACCTTAATACACCTTAAATAGAGCCAGTGAAAAAACAGGTATTTTTCTTGATTCTCTATTCCATTCCATTTCAGACAAAGTTACGACGCTTCGGGGAAAAGTCCTCTTGTTCTTTACTCTTTATGTCTCTGTTTATGTTGAGATTCACGGAAAACTCAAATCTCCACCACAATTCAAGAGCAAGAACAGGAGAAAAGTGCATTACACGAGCACGGGTACGGCTTTTACCTTTACTGAGGCTTGTATAAAATATGAGATTCATCATCATCAAGATGCAGCAAGATGAGGAAACTGTCATGGCTTGGCATGGCTTGGAATGGCATGGTTGTCGTAAATATGCAAATGAAAACCCTCCGGTTTTTACGCCTGTCAACTGTTGACAATGACAATCACAACGGCAGTAGCTTTGACTGTGGTTCTGGTTTTGGTCCTGGCTGATGCTGTTCACTGTTCATCTTTTACTGCATCTTTCAAGGTTAAAATTCCTACTGCATTGTGTGCATGTAATGTAAAATGTAAAAGCTTTTCAGATGAGCGTAGAAAATGGAATTTTCCACCGGCACTCGAGACTCGAGACCGGTGAAACTACATGCAATATGTAACATAAATTGTGAAATGTGAAATCCCATTGCACATTGCAGAAATTGCAGAAAGTGCATGAGCATTTCCTTTCATTTCATTTCATCTGAGTTCCCAGTTCCCAGTTGACGGTTCATGGCTGATGGCTGATGGTTGTGGTTGCTCAACCAACCAGAAAGAGTTTTTTGGTTCATTTGATTGCAATACCGGGGAATAACGGACCGTACTCTGGCGAATGAGGAGAACCGGTGAGGAGAAAGTGGGGAGAGAGATGATATTAAATGGAGTAGATGAAAAGCAGTTTAGAATAGAGTTTATACTTTATACTTTGGAGTTTATACTTTAGAGTTTTGAGCTTAGACCTTGCAGCGTTAGTTACATGTGTATAAACAGAATATACCAATATAATGCATAATGCATAATGCATGAGGAGGAAAGAGTAAAAAAAAGAAAGTACTTACTCGGTGCTATTTGCAACGTCGTCGTACATCATGACGATGATGTTCTCCGCTGGCACTCCATTTCTCCGTAGGATTTGGTAAGCATGACAGAGGTCCGCCTTTAAAGTACAAAATATCAAACATGTATTAAACATCACATATTTTAAAGGTCATTTTTGTCACAATCAGTCTGTGTCATCTCAAACTTTTCATGTAAAGTGGACGCTGCAGAATGTACAATGTCCAGTGTACACATGTCATCTTTTGATGAGTTTAAATCAAAATGTTGTGAGTTATGAGCTGTGATATTTTATGTCATCTTAAAACTTGAATCAAGCATGTAAATTCCTCATCCCATGACATTTCAGTGTCACTGTTTTGTTTTGCTTTGTTCTATACCTTTTGTTCATCTTACATTTTGTTACTTGTTGACATGATAAAAATGAGCAATATAATGGAAGATGGAAAATTAAAATTAATTTTTGGGTGAAGATTGAACATTGAACATTTCTTTGTCTCTTGTTTGTTGCCTGTTGTCATCTCACTGTCTCCATCTTCTTCATGTCTCAAGTCGGTCTTAAAGTAATTTTAAAGGGCTTCGTTGAGAACAAGTAAAGATTCTGTGTATTTTGTAATTTATAAATCCACGAAATTAGAGAGACAGGAGCAGAGACAAATTACTTGTGTGCTGTACTCTACTGGAAAATGGAAGGAGAAATGAGGAAATATTTCTACGCTTGAGGAACTGTTCACTCTTTACTGTTCACATTTTACATTTATAGTTTTCATGTTTAATTATGAATCCATAGTAAAATAATTACGCAATACTAATTACTCGAGGGAGGAGGATTCAGAGAAAATTAATATTTCTCTCCAGGACAGAATTTCTTCATAACTTAAAACTACAAACTACAAACTCTACATAATTTCTAGCATCTAGAATCCAGAATCTAGACTGTACAAATTTCCCTATAAACCAAACATAAGAGAAACAGAGAGAGAGAAAGAGTGGATGCTGACAGCCGTAGATGAAGGAAGAACGGCATGGGGTACACAATACACAGTACACAAGGCGGCACACGGTACATGTTGCACTTTCCATTTTCCATTTTCCATAATGATGAAATTTTGGTCAAATTATGAGTACACACTCAGAATTCAGAATCCTGATTCTGATTCATGTGCAGTGCAAGAAGTATGAACCTTTTTTGTGTACTTTTGTACTTCCAACTTCCGACAGACAGAAGAAGAAGAAGAAGCTGTCAGTACTAGTAGTTGGTAGTCAGTACAAGTTGTAAAAATTTATTTTCCGTCATGTTCCACACCAATGTACATTTTATATTGTACATTGTGCAGTGATGAGAAAATTACACTTTTCAATTCCATGATAAAAACTGACTGTGTGCACACTGTGCATTGTGGTATTTTTAATTAATTAATTACATTTCATCAAAAGTTTTTGTTTCACACCTGATGCCTGTAGTTGTAGTAACCATTGGAGCCCGCGACCAGCACAGCCCAAAGTTTACGCTGACTCCCTTCCTCACCCTCCTTCTTTGAGGTGGCGATGACTTGCTCTTGTTGTTGGTTGATTGAATTGTGCACACCGGTGGAGTTGGACGTTGAGCTGAGGAGATCATCATAATCGTGTTCATAATGATGATGCCGCACCATCTGACTGTAAGTGGGACTGTGAGCGAGGGTTGAAGGACATAAAGTTGTAATAATTATGCTAAATATTCCTAGTGCAAGTACAAGCTTCGTGGTGCGAGAACCAGAACCAGAATCAACTTTATTCTTCATCTTTTGACCAGCGTCTTCAATAGTCCGTGTCAAAATGAGGGATGATGAAACAATTATTATTGTTATTACAGATGTTTCTCCAAGTGAGTTTTAGATAATTCCAGATAATTACAAAAGTACAAAGAGTTTCTTTTATGAAAGAGAAAGAAAGAAGAGAAAGCATTCTACGTTCAACGTGTAAAGGATGGATAGACGTGAGAAAGGATGTGGATTTGATGATCCGTATGATGTGATGAGCATCATATGAGGAGAAAAGAAAGAAAAGAGGAAGTGGAAAAATAAGAAGAAGAAGAGAAGGGGAGATCTGAGAAGAAGTGAGAGGAGGAGGTGTAACCATAGCCATAACATTAATGTCGTTGCACACACGTCCTTTCTTTTTCAGTATCCAGTATCCAGTGTGCATTGTGCACTGTGGATTGTGAATATACATCTAAGATCTAAAATCTAAGAGCTATTTGAATCAGTGACATGATGACAAATGACAGTCACGGAGATTTTTTCCAAGGAACAAGTTCAAGGTAGAACATTGAACACTGAACATGCAGTAGGTGGATTCATGGTTTGGTTTGGTTTCAAGAAGGAAAATCTTTAACTTTTTTCTTTTCCTCTTTACTTTCTACTTTCCACCTTAATACACCTTAAATAGAGCCAGTGAAAAAACAGGTATTTTTCTTGATTCTCTATTCCATTCCATTTCAGACAAAGTTACGACGCTTCGGGGAAAAGTCCTCTTGTTCTTTACTCTTTATGTCTCTGTTTATGTTGAGATTCACGGAAAACTCAAATCTCCACCACAATTCAAGAGCAAGAACAGGAGAAAAGTGCATTACACGAGCACGGGTACGGCTTTTACCTTTACTGAGGCTTGTATAAAATATGAGATTCATCATCATCAAGATGCAGCAAGATGAGGAAACTGTCATGGCTTGGCATGGCTTGGAATGGCATGGTTGTCGTAAATATGCAAATGAAAACCCTCCGGTTTTTACGCCTGTCAACTGTTGACAATGACAATCACAACGGCAGTAGCTTTGACTGTGGTTCTGGTTTTGGTCCTGGCTGATGCTGTTCACTGTTCATCTTTTACTGCATCTTTCAAGGTTAAAATTCCTACTGCATTGTGTGCATGTAATGTAAAATGTAAAAGCTTTTCAGATGAGCGTAGAAAATGGAATTTTCCACCGGCACTCGAGACTCGAGACCGGTGAAACTACATGCAATATGTAACATAAATTGTGAAATGTGAAATCCCATTGCACATTGCAGAAATTGCAGAAAGTGCATGAGCATTTCCTTTCATTTCATTTCATCTGAGTTCCCAGTTCCCAGTTGACGGTTCATGGCTGATGGCTGATGGTTGTGGTTGCTCAACCAACCAGAAAGAGTTTTTTGGTTCATTTGATTGCAATACCGGGGAATAACGGACCGTACTCTGGCGAATGAGGAGAACCGGTGAGGAGAAAGTGGGGAGAGAGATGATATTAAATGGAGTAGATGAAAAGCAGTTTAGAATAGAGTTTATACTTTATACTTTGGAGTTTATACTTTAGAGTTTTGAGCTTAGACCTTGCAGCGTTAGTTACATGTGTATAAACAGAATATACCAATATAATGCATAATGCATAATGCATGAGGAGGAAAGAGTAAAAAAAAGAAAGTACTTACTCGGTGCTATTTGCAACGTCGTCGTACATCATGACGATGATGTTCTCCGCTGGCACTCCATTTCTCCGTAGGATTTGGTAAGCATGACAGAGGTCCGCCTTTAAAGTACAAAATATCAAACATGTATTAAACATCACATATTTTAAAGGTCATTTTTGTCACAATCAGTCTGTGTCATCTCAAACTTTTCATGTAAAGTGGACGCTGCAGAATGTACAATGTCCAGTGTACACATGTCATCTTTTGATGAGTTTAAATCAAAATGTTGTGAGTTATGAGCTGTGATATTTTATGTCATCTTAAAACTTGAATCAAGCATGTAAATTCCTCATCCCATGACATTTCAGTGTCACTGTTTTGTTTTGCTTTGTTCTATACCTTTTGTTCATCTTACATTTTGTTACTTGTTGACATGATAAAAATGAGCAATATAATGGAAGATGGAAAATTAAAATTAATTTTTGGGTGAAGATTGAACATTGAACATTTCTTTGTCTCTTGTTTGTTGCCTGTTGTCATCTCACTGTCTCCATCTTCTTCATGTCTCAAGTCGGTCTTAAAGTAATTTTAAAGGGCTTCGTTGAGAACAAGTAAAGATTCTGTGTATTTTGTAATTTATAAATCCACGAAATTAGAGAGACAGGAGCAGAGACAAATTACTTGTGTGCTGTACTCTACTGGAAAATGGAAGGAGAAATGAGGAAATATTTCTACGCTTGAGGAACTGTTCACTCTTTACTGTTCACATTTTACATTTATAGTTTTCATGTTTAATTATGAATCCATAGTAAAATAATTACGCAATACTAATTACTCGAGGGAGGAGGATTCAGAGAAAATTAATATTTCTCTCCAGGACAGAATTTCTTCATAACTTAAAACTACAAACTACAAACTCTACATAATTTCTAGCATCTAGAATCCAGAATCTAGACTGTACAAATTTCCCTATAAACCAAACATAAGAGAAACAGAGAGAGAGAAAGAGTGGATGCTGACAGCCGTAGATGAAGGAAGAACGGCATGGGGTACACAATACACAGTACACAAGGCGGCACACGGTACATGTTGCACTTTCCATTTTCCATTTTCCATAATGATGAAATTTTGGTCAAATTATGAGTACACACTCAGAATTCAGAATCCTGATTCTGATTCATGTGCAGTGCAAGAAGTATGAACCTTTTTTGTGTACTTTTGTACTTCCAACTTCCGACAGACAGAAGAAGAAGAAGAAGCTGTCAGTACTAGTAGTTGGTAGTCAGTACAAGTTGTAAAAATTTATTTTCCGTCATGTTCCACACCAATGTACATTTTATATTGTACATTGTGCAGTGATGAGAAAATTACACTTTTCAATTCCATGATAAAAACTGACTGTGTGCACACTGTGCATTGTGGTATTTTTAATTAATTAATTACATTTCATCAAAAGTTTTTGTTTCACACCTGATGCCTGTAGTTGTAGTAACCATTGGAGCCCGCGACCAGCACAGCCCAAAGTTTACGCTGACTCCCTTCCTCACCCTCCTTCTTTGAGGTGGCGATGACTTGCTCTTGTTGTTGGTTGATTGAATTGTGCACACCGGTGGAGTTGGACGTTGAGCTGAGGAGATCATCATAATCGTGTTCATAATGATGATGCCGCACCATCTGACTGTAAGTGGGACTGTGAGCGAGGGTTGAAGGACATAAAGTTGTAATAATTATGCTAAATATTCCTAGTGCAAGTACAAGCTTCGTGGTGCGAGAACCAGAACCAGAATCAACTTTATTCTTCATCTTTTGACCAGCGTCTTCAATAGTCCGTGTCAAAATGAGGGATGATGAAACAATTATTATTGTTATTACAGATGTTTCTCCAAGTGAGTTTTAGATAATTCCAGATAATTACAAAAGTACAAAGAGTTTCTTTTATGAAAGAGAAAGAAAGAAGAGAAAGCATTCTACGTTCAACGTGTAAAGGATGGATAGACGTGAGAAAGGATGTGGATTTGATGATCCGTATGATGTGATGAGCATCATATGAGGAGAAAAGAAAGAAAAGAGGAAGTGGAAAAATAAGAAGAAGAAGAGAAGGGGAGATCTGAGAAGAAGTGAGAGGAGGAGGTGTAACCATAGCCATAACATTAATGTCGTTGCACACACGTCCTTTCTTTTTCAGTATCCAGTATCCAGTGTGCATTGTGCACTGTGGATTGTGAATATACATCTAAGATCTAAAATCTAAGAGCTATTTGAATCAGTGACATGATGACAAATGACAGTCACGGAGATTTTTTCCAAGGAACAAGTTCAAGGTAGAACATTGAACACTGAACATGCAGTAGGTGGATTCATGGTTTGGTTTGGTTTCAAGAAGGAAAATCTTTAACTTTTTTCTTTTCCTCTTTACTTTCTACTTTCCACCTTAATACACCTTAAATAGAGCCAGTGAAAAAACAGGTATTTTTCTTGATTCTCTATTCCATTCCATTTCAGACAAAGTTACGACGCTTCGGGGAAAAGTCCTCTTGTTCTTTACTCTTTATGTCTCTGTTTATGTTGAGATTCACGGAAAACTCAAATCTCCACCACAATTCAAGAGCAAGAACAGGAGAAAAGTGCATTACACGAGCACGGGTACGGCTTTTACCTTTACTGAGGCTTGTATAAAATATGAGATTCATCATCATCAAGATGCAGCAAGATGAGGAAACTGTCATGGCTTGGCATGGCTTGGAATGGCATGGTTGTCGTAAATATGCAAATGAAAACCCTCCGGTTTTTACGCCTGTCAACTGTTGACAATGACAATCACAACGGCAGTAGCTTTGACTGTGGTTCTGGTTTTGGTCCTGGCTGATGCTGTTCACTGTTCATCTTTTACTGCATCTTTCAAGGTTAAAATTCCTACTGCATTGTGTGCATGTAATGTAAAATGTAAAAGCTTTTCAGATGAGCGTAGAAAATGGAATTTTCCACCGGCACTCGAGACTCGAGACCGGTGAAACTACATGCAATATGTAACATAAATTGTGAAATGTGAAATCCCATTGCACATTGCAGAAATTGCAGAAAGTGCATGAGCATTTCCTTTCATTTCATTTCATCTGAGTTCCCAGTTCCCAGTTGACGGTTCATGGCTGATGGCTGATGGTTGTGGTTGCTCAACCAACCAGAAAGAGTTTTTTGGTTCATTTGATTGCAATACCGGGGAATAACGGACCGTACTCTGGCGAATGAGGAGAACCGGTGAGGAGAAAGTGGGGAGAGAGATGATATTAAATGGAGTAGATGAAAAGCAGTTTAGAATAGAGTTTATACTTTATACTTTGGAGTTTATACTTTAGAGTTTTGAGCTTAGACCTTGCAGCGTTAGTTACATGTGTATAAACAGAATATACCAATATAATGCATAATGCATAATGCATGAGGAGGAAAGAGTAAAAAAAAGAAAGTACTTACTCGGTGCTATTTGCAACGTCGTCGTACATCATGACGATGATGTTCTCCGCTGGCACTCCATTTCTCCGTAGGATTTGGTAAGCATGACAGAGGTCCGCCTTTAAAGTACAAAATATCAAACATGTATTAAACATCACATATTTTAAAGGTCATTTTTGTCACAATCAGTCTGTGTCATCTCAAACTTTTCATGTAAAGTGGACGCTGCAGAATGTACAATGTCCAGTGTACACATGTCATCTTTTGATGAGTTTAAATCAAAATGTTGTGAGTTATGAGCTGTGATATTTTATGTCATCTTAAAACTTGAATCAAGCATGTAAATTCCTCATCCCATGACATTTCAGTGTCACTGTTTTGTTTTGCTTTGTTCTATACCTTTTGTTCATCTTACATTTTGTTACTTGTTGACATGATAAAAATGAGCAATATAATGGAAGATGGAAAATTAAAATTAATTTTTGGGTGAAGATTGAACATTGAACATTTCTTTGTCTCTTGTTTGTTGCCTGTTGTCATCTCACTGTCTCCATCTTCTTCATGTCTCAAGTCGGTCTTAAAGTAATTTTAAAGGGCTTCGTTGAGAACAAGTAAAGATTCTGTGTATTTTGTAATTTATAAATCCACGAAATTAGAGAGACAGGAGCAGAGACAAATTACTTGTGTGCTGTACTCTACTGGAAAATGGAAGGAGAAATGAGGAAATATTTCTACGCTTGAGGAACTGTTCACTCTTTACTGTTCACATTTTACATTTATAGTTTTCATGTTTAATTATGAATCCATAGTAAAATAATTACGCAATACTAATTACTCGAGGGAGGAGGATTCAGAGAAAATTAATATTTCTCTCCAGGACAGAATTTCTTCATAACTTAAAACTACAAACTACAAACTCTACATAATTTCTAGCATCTAGAATCCAGAATCTAGACTGTACAAATTTCCCTATAAACCAAACATAAGAGAAACAGAGAGAGAGAAAGAGTGGATGCTGACAGCCGTAGATGAAGGAAGAACGGCATGGGGTACACAATACACAGTACACAAGGCGGCACACGGTACATGTTGCACTTTCCATTTTCCATTTTCCATAATGATGAAATTTTGGTCAAATTATGAGTACACACTCAGAATTCAGAATCCTGATTCTGATTCATGTGCAGTGCAAGAAGTATGAACCTTTTTTGTGTACTTTTGTACTTCCAACTTCCGACAGACAGAAGAAGAAGAAGAAGCTGTCAGTACTAGTAGTTGGTAGTCAGTACAAGTTGTAAAAATTTATTTTCCGTCATGTTCCACACCAATGTACATTTTATATTGTACATTGTGCAGTGATGAGAAAATTACACTTTTCAATTCCATGATAAAAACTGACTGTGTGCACACTGTGCATTGTGGTATTTTTAATTAATTAATTACATTTCATCAAAAGTTTTTGTTTCACACCTGATGCCTGTAGTTGTAGTAACCATTGGAGCCCGCGACCAGCACAGCCCAAAGTTTACGCTGACTCCCTTCCTCACCCTCCTTCTTTGAGGTGGCGATGACTTGCTCTTGTTGTTGGTTGATTGAATTGTGCACACCGGTGGAGTTGGACGTTGAGCTGAGGAGATCATCATAATCGTGTTCATAATGATGATGCCGCACCATCTGACTGTAAGTGGGACTGTGAGCGAGGGTTGAAGGACATAAAGTTGTAATAATTATGCTAAATATTCCTAGTGCAAGTACAAGCTTCGTGGTGCGAGAACCAGAACCAGAATCAACTTTATTCTTCATCTTTTGACCAGCGTCTTCAATAGTCCGTGTCAAAATGAGGGATGATGAAACAATTATTATTGTTATTACAGATGTTTCTCCAAGTGAGTTTTAGATAATTCCAGATAATTACAAAAGTACAAAGAGTTTCTTTTAT
>JABASP010004331.1:0-10458 GCA_019776565.1 Sminthurinus signatus
TTGTGATTGCACATCATGTAAGAATGGAAATGCAGAAATATAAATAATACTGTTGTAAGTTTTACAGACACACGGAGAAAAAAGAAAAAGAGAAAGACACACACACACACCCCTCCCACCCTCCTATTTTTTCACTTGCACATACACGTACAAGTACAAATACAATGTACAATCTATACTTTACTTTTTAAACGCGGTTACTATTATACAGTACAGTAAAGAGTATAGAGCAGAGGGTATAGAGTATAGAGTTATAGAGTACTTGTATAGTAAATAGTTTCAAGTTAGACTTGCTGTGTGAAAAGAAAGAGTCAAAATAAAAATCCCTGTCAAATTTCCCTTTTTTACTACCTCATCTGAATCTGATATTGCAAAGGAGACTGAGGGAAAAAATGCTACTTTCTAATGCAAACTCGGAAATATTTATACTTCATACAAGTGCACTCTTGAAAACTGAATATTAATCCGAATTCCGGAAACTTCCATTTTCTATGTGTCTAAGATATTTTCTATTCTTCGCAAACTATAAAAGAAATGAAATTTTTTCATAAATACACAGATTTACGATTTATCCAATTGTACACTTACTTTTTTAGCTTTAAATGTCTTTGAACGGAAAACAGGGCAACTTTTCTATTTGCACGATGCATTTTTTATGACTTTTTAAATTACATTTTCTTTTTTTTTAATACAGGTGGAGGTGCGGCTTTTTTGGATAATCGCCGATGCATTTAGTGACCTCGTATTTGTAAGTAAAATAAATAAATTTCCAAACTATTTCATGTAAATATGTACCAAAAAATGTTGTGTATTAAAAATGTGACATGTTTATTTGTGACAGGTACTTGACATAGGAGTTCAGTTTAGAACGGGCTATTTGGAGCAAGGACTGATGGTGTACAAGACAAAGAAACTGTCCAAACATTATATAGGCTCAAGGCCATTCTACTTGGACTTTTCATCTCTCGTGCCCACAGATCTCCTTCAAATTTACTTGGGAACCAACCCTATGCTCAGGTTTGTATATACATCTGTACTGTATATTATCTTATATTGTACCCCTCTTTACTCTATTTTATTTAGTCCATTTAAAATTCTAAAGGAAGGAAAAAAAGTCCAAATGTAGGAATGTAGAAATGTAGAAATTTAAAAAAAGGGTAAAGATGTTTTACTAATCCTTGAACATTGCATCATTCCCCCATTCAACAAAAATAAACATATCCCCCTTTCCTGTATTTGAGATTTTGTGATGTGAAATGTGTAAAATATAGAAGAATTTAGAGCCTTTTTCGTTTCCTCTTACAAAATCAGCATTTCCTGCTCATCCTCCATACATTTATTTATACATTTGTACTTTTGTAGACAGATAGATAGATAGAAGAGAGATAGACGGATAGCTAGAAAGAGAGAGAGAGAAGGAGTTGAGAGCATTTTTGTAAATTTATTCGGCAAATCCGTCGAAACCTCCCAAGTACAACACCATGGCATTCTACACTCTACATTCTACACTCTACAACTCTTAGAACGTTGAAAACTTGAAGTAAATAGCTGTTGACGTGGAAATACCGCGAAAACATCTCGGTTTCTGGTTTTCCTTTTCTTCCTTCCGGTTTTTTTTCCTATTTTATTCTTTCTCTGTTGTATCCACTGTCTACTGTCTACGGCTACAAGATTTTGAAGAGATTTCTACTTTCTCTTTTTGTTTGTTATGCTGTGCTAAGCATACTTACGCTACTTATGTATTCTCATTCTACAAAACTATTCTCAGATTTTAGATTTCAATGTACAATGTAAAATAAAATATACGTATGTGTATGTGCAATAGCCGTAGAACCCGAAAGTAAAAAACCCAGAGTACAAAAACACACACAAAGCAAGACAATGAAACTTCAGAGTCTAGAGTCTAGAATCTAGAATCTAGAGCTTTCCTCTTCCCGTTTTCTCTCTCAGTTTTTATGTCGTTTCCCTTCCTTTTCTCCCTCTGTGCTGTTTTTTTGCACACTGAAAATTGTATTGTAGTGGATGACGACTCTTTTACATTTCCCTTGGCGTGTATCACACCACCAGCAAGTTGTAGAACAAGATCATTTGTGTACTTGTGTATTGGAACTCCCTCCTTTTTGCTTCATATTGTACAATAAAAAGTAAAACTTGAAATTTACAATTCTAGCGTCCTAGCATCTATTTTTTCTACCAATTTCTGTACTTATTTAGCAGTATAAAATATTTAAATGCTCCATTTTTTAAAAAACTGAATTTTACAAAGATGCTTTTTGTGCAAAATATCTATTGTAAGTATTCGAGATTTAAACAATAGGGAGGAAATTAGAGTTTGACTTTTTTACTAGGATTGGAAATTTTTAAGATGAAAAAATAAAGGCTATAAATTTAATAGTTCTATCCCAAACTGTCGAGGTTTTTTTCTCTCCTCGTGGGAAATAATGAGAATGAGAACGAGATTAGTATCTTTGGATTGGATATTGGATATTGAAAGTTTTTTCTGTAGACAGACTGATATCTGATTTTCTGGGTTTAGTTTGGTTTTGGCGTGGTTTTCCTGTGACAACTAAAACCTTTCTTGTAGGAAAAAAAATCAGGGAGAGAAGGACAGATACTTTAGATAAAAAAATGTAGACAAGAGTTATAAAAACTAAAAGTAGAATGATGCATTTGCTTGTGTTTCCAAAGAAACAACGGGCTGTACATTTTACATAGATATTCATATAAATATCTGTAGTTGTATTTCATGGTCTTATTTGCAAAATTGATCACACGGCCCATATACACAGTGCAGTGTACAGTTTACACAGTTTTACACACAGAGATCCTGTCAGTATGCACCATTGCAACTGAGTATTTATCTAGAATCCAGAATGTGAGGACAAGTGAAAAAAAGGAACGGTTCAAATCAAACACAGATGTATTTGCACATTTCAGCAAAGGAATGAGTGAAAGTGCAGAGATGTGAAAGATGAAAAGCAGGCCAGCAAATGTACAGTGTGCATTGTACATACTGTACATAGATATGTCATTTCACTTTGGTTTACTCCAAGACAGGAGGAAATGATGCGAATCGTGGAGTGAACGGTGAGCAGTGAGCGTTGATACATATATATCCATAATGTAATAAATCTAATGTAGTTCAACTGCTCATTCTCCGGTCCTCTTTTCTCTCTGATCATATCAGCTTATGAGATCGCCCCTCTTTCTCTCCTGCTCTCTCTCTCTAATAAAGTACACCATGGAGACACACGTTTTTGCTCAAATTCTGTGGCTTTTATAAATTGGTTCAGTCGGCAGAAAGATTTGTGAGGTCAATGAAAAGATGCTGTAACTATGTACATATGCATAATGCATATGTAGACACATGAATACAAGATTTGTTCAAAGATAAGAAATACAGGCCTCGCCATCCTCAACTCGCCATTCTCCATGTAAATACACATTGTGTGTTGTGTGCATGTGGATCACATGCGACGAAAAAAAAGAAGAAGAAATGTCTTGGACCTCTCATCTCAGTCCATTCGTATCAAAACTCATCATTCTCTCCTTGTACAATATTTGTCTTGTATCTTGTATCTTCTATCCACCATCTAAAAAAGTACAGAATACAGTACAGTTTTTCACCGTGTACATTGTAAATTGTACATTCTACGTTGTAGGTAAACAATGGACATGTACTTTGTAATGCGAAAACATGAAAAAGTAAAAAGTAGCCATGTATCTCTTATAATATATCAACGGTTGAGTTGAGAGTTGAGAGGTTAAAACCATGACTACAGGCGTTTCAAGGATTTTTCCAAGAGTTTTCACTCAAATGATACATACGGTTTTTGGGAATTTCCTGAGCATCAGTAAAATGCACAATATGTACATTTTACATTGTACATTGTACATGCATACACTCATGTATATGAGTGAGCATTTATTTTCCTGTACAGTAGTGTTGTGTGTCTTGTGTATTGTGAAGTGTACTGGTTATTATATTGAATTTTCGCTCAGGGAGTAATATTCCTTTCCCAGCTTGTTTATGTATTTATCCTTGTAAAGATGTACGACGTACAATGTACAATGTACAACGAACAACCTTCTTTGTGTAGGCGGGTGGCTGTTGGTTGTTGGCTGTCGGCATATGTACAATGTGTACTAAATACACATTAGTATTACACATGTTAGAACCTTTTCTTTCAACATTTAGTCAGCTCAAAACTCCATATTCCATATTCCATACTACATGCACGAGTGTTTATTGTATATTTATACATTTCCAATATTCGGATATTCTGTTTGAGCTCAAAGCTCAAAATTTATCTGTATTCATGGTGGTTGTGAGGATACATATTACATATGGTAGAGTATATATAATATATATGAGGGTGCGGCGAATGTTTGACTGGTGTTACAATTTTACCTACGGGCGATTGATGACATTATACCATTTGCCATGTTCCTGGGATGTGAGGCCATAATATATCTGTATAAATTTGTAAGTATTGCAAATTACAAACATTGCACATGTAGGAATGAAATATGAAATACGAAATGTGTAGTATGTAATACGAAGCCAGAAGTGAAAGCTAAAGCCTGAGAAAAATTTCCATAGTTGACATGAGACATGAGAATTCAGCAGGAGCAACATGAAGTAATTGGGAGTAATAATTATAATTATAGAATAATTTTCCATGGCATGAAGCATGAAGGAATGAAGGAATGAAGAAATGAAGGATGGAGGTAAATTTTTATCTGAAATTAGTTAGTACAACAGATGTAATTTAGGGGAAAATATGTATTTATCACTCTAATAATTCCTGTTCAATGTTCACTGTTCAATGCTCGATGCTCAATGTTCAGTGGCATACACTTTGTTTAATCATGTTTTGTAAATATTCCCAAAGGCTGTAGTGAGTAGTGGAGAAAACAATGTACGTTGTGCACAATGAGTGTGCTATGCACTATGTACTTTGTATATTGTGTACTGTAATGTACTGTCAGGAGCTCCTTTCCTATTTATCAAAATGTACTGTTTACTCTACATTCTGTAGAGTCTGCTGCTCTTTCTCTCTTCACGAGTTCCTCGATATCTATCGTCGATCATACATCAAATTAATATTGACTTTTGCTATGAAAAGGAAATCCTCTACTCTGGGTTTGTTTGCTCAAACCATTTTTCCTGTTCATATTCCATAGCCCACATCCAACTGAATTGCATGGCGTATCGAGTAGAGTAGAACCAAATTATGTGTGTTACTTGGACTCCCGATCCTGGATTCTCGATCCCGACTCCTGACTCCTAACTCAGACTCCACATATCCACATTCCACATATATGAAAATAGAACAAAGGGAATTTCTCCCAAATTCAGGACAAGAAATGAACAGCTTGCTCTTTGCTGGTTTGGTTTGGTTTGGTTTTTGGGAGTCGGTATCCGATATTCTTTGTAATTCTTCTGCGTCCCTCCACCATCTAGAATCTAGAATCGTGAATCTAGGATCTAGCGTCCAAAATTTAGAGTGTAGCGTTTGTTCCTCTGCCCTTGAGTTTGGAGTTTACCATTTACCATACAATTCATGTATGAGTAATATATTTCTTTTTTCCCTTCCTTTCTCCAGTTTACAATAAAGTCGGGCCAGATTTTCCCTCAATCCTCAATCTTCTCGTCTCATCTGTTTACTGGTTACGAAATACGGCATACGGCAGACAGCAGAACCGCACCACTGTATTGTAGTGTAATGGACTACGGCTTCTCGCTTTTCGGTTGACCAGCTGCCGGTCCCGGTTTTTTATTTCATTTTTTCTCTACTCTTCTTCTTCTCCGCAACTGACTGACCAACGTCCAGTCAAAGTGAAAGCCAAAGCCAATATGAACATTTGTTTGTTTACATAGCATAAATGTTAATGTAAAACCGCCCGTCTTGCTCAGCTCAGACTAGACACAAGCTACTACACTAGATATTTATCATGTAAGCAACTGCACTGTATATTCCATTGTCCTGGGAAGATCCGAGTACAGTACAGAGTACAGTGTACTACTTTTGAGCTAGTTGGAGGATTTTATCTAACCTTTACTTTTTTTTATTAGCGTCGCTTTGATTGTGAGTCATAAAAATCATATGTGAGATGATTCCATACGTCATAAATAAGTATGTAGAAAGTAGAAAGGTAAAAGGTAGAGATGGTGTTTTTTGTCTACAGTACAGAATATAGACGCGTGTATAACGGATAAATTACAGTATACTTGTATACTCTAATTTGGCTAAAATGGCATCAAGTATCAGCAACATTGAACATTGAACACTGAACATTGATATTAATTTATAAAACTGATTTTTGTAGTATCTGTATTTTTACTTTCTACACCTATAATATCAATTTGTACAGGATTCTAAAAACTCTTTTGAATCTCCTGTAAATAAAAAAGCACTGGTATTGAGCTGAAAGTGTAAGGAAATTTTTTCCAAGGACTATGCACAATCCACAGTGAACTGTACTGTGAAATTGTAAATTGTAAATTGTGAAAGGTAAACGAGATTTAAAGTAATGAATTCAACTGTTCAATCAAATTTTCAACTCACTTACTTTCATTTAAGCCAGGAGCTGTACCGGTACCTAAAATACATATACTATACGCTACAATATGCAATATACAGTATACAGTTTGTGTCAAGAGTAGAGTATATAGTAAAAAGAGCTATGTAGAAAAGAAAAAGTTTTGTACATGCATTAAAACGTGTGTCATGTCTACATAATATGATTATACACATAGCTGGAAAAATGAAAAGTGTTGGATGTTGGATGTTGGATTTTCTATGTTGGAATCTTGAACATTCAAAATCCAACGCTTTTCTTTACTACTACTACTACGACTACTCCTTTTGATGTAGCATTCAGGCAGCACAGGAATTCACGATTCCTGATCAGATTGTAAAAAGAAGGGAGAAAAATCTATAATCATAAGATATACGATAAGATGAGAGATTTTTCAGACTTGAGACTTGAGACTCGAGACTTTGGAGAAAGACACAGGATTTCCCATTTCCTCTTCCTCGGAGGCTATTCCGAAATCCGATTCTATTCCTATACAAAGCACAATCTGTACGGAGTATGTAAATCTAAATGTAGACGTGCATAAAGAGTATGACAAAGGAAGCACAAGCTTCTTCTTGCATGAGTTTAGTCTGTTTATATTTTATATTTGATATTTGTGATACATGTATAATTCCTAGATACTCGATACACGTTCAATTTTACTCCCTGGTATTCACATTTGACGTTTGTACTGCTGTAAAAGTTTATACCTTTTTTGTGCATGGATAATCCTGACACATAATATCCACATTTCTGTCTCCTTCTTTTTATACTGCTTCACATCACCCTCAATCCTCAATCGTCACTCACACGACCAGTTTAACTCATAATTGTGATATGGATATCACGAATCACGAAGCTTATATAAGTATATAAAAAATTTATACTTTCAATCCTGTATTCTGTATACTGTACAAAATACTGAGAAAAAACTTGAATCGCGCAAGAACACATTTGGAATGCACATTTATTCAGATTTAGAGTATCGAGCGAGATACGAGATGAAACAACTTTTACAAAAAATGAGTATGAAAATTTCTGACGACTAGTCAGTCGTAAAAATCACCAGATATGTACAATAGATATTTCTTTTTCCTGTGACCTGTGATTTCACACTTCTACACATAAATACACATTTTTATGTAATACATATATATGTGCTACCAAAAAAGGCAATGGAAATTATTTGTGTTTGCCCGTGCATGTAAAATTCAAACATACTAATATAAAGGTTTTACATAAGAATCATCCAATGGGAGACAAAAATCCAGGAATAAACCTAGAGAAAGATCAATATTTTTTACTTCTCTCTCTCTCTCTCTCTTCAATCGCATGAAAGGATTTTATCATATTTTTAAATCACACTAATATTATGCAAGAATTTGGATGATTTGGATTTGGATTTGATTTTACATTTTAGATTTAGGTTTAGATATTTTGCATCCTTCACATTTTGTCAGTCTCGGTGCAATGACCGCGTTCAATGTCTAAAATTTCAAACAAACTTATGGATGAGAATTATGAAACGAAAGGGAAAGCAAAGAACTATTGTATTTATGCTCAACTTTTGATTTAAATCATTGGGATTTCTGAGGTAGGCTCCCTTAAGCTACTCACACTTGTCAAGATATCTTAAATCGTGAATCGTAAGTCGTGAGACATGAATGTCCAAGAGGAACTTATTCGGCATGTACATTGTACATATGTAATATGTATGATGTATGGTTTCAAACATTTATTCACAGCAAAAGAGAAAGTATGAGAAATGAAAAGAATGGAATGCTTTCTCTAGATAAGTGGAAAGTACACACTGTTATTACATATGCCTTCATACATTTGTACGTGATTCTCTTCTACACACTAGATATACCATACACGTACAACGTACATTTCTATGTATTACTATTCGATTTCTGTAATCTGAGATGGGCAATGTGAGGTGTGAGATGGTTCATGGATCTTGAAGTTTGAATTCCAAGTGCCAAGTGCCATGTGCTGAGTGTCGGGAGTCGAGAGTCGAGAGTTGAGAGTTGGGATCTCAACGGGTTGAAATAGAGAACACAAGTTGATCTTGGTACATGGGGTTTTGCAAGCATTTTTCCATTCGGATTGGATTCAACATTGAACATTGAACATTCAAGACTCAAGTGTTGGTTGGTATAGGTGTTAGAGATGATGTTGATATGTTGATGCTCCTCTTCCCGCCGCCAGCCTTTTTGCTGATCCTGATCCCGATATTGTTCTTCCTCTTCCTCTTTCTCGTCCTCGTGCTCGTACGTTTGCTATTCCTCCTGGTGGAAAAACATCTAGGAAATAGACAAAAATAAGAAGAGGAGGGAAATAGGAATTTCTCGGGGTGTTTGAGAATTTGTGATGTGATGACTGTATGTTGGATGTTGTATGTTTGTATGTTGTACTGTTTGTTTCAAATCTATAAATATTACATGGAAAATTCCCTGTTGGCTTGTACAGTCTACAATGTGCACTGTTCAATGTTCAGCGTACATGGGCATCGGAACATATTACATGTACAATGAACAACGTTGAAGGACGTATGCAGAGTGTAGAGTGTCGACTATAGGCGGATGGAGGAGGAAGGAAGAGGTATTTTCACTTGCAAAGGGATAAAATTGGAATTTGGACATATATTTATTTCGAGAATTGTATTAAGGGGATCTTTGACAGGGAGAAAAAGTGTGTCGACAGACATGGTGGTCTTATTCTCACTACTTTTCTACAAATACTTGCCCATATTTCTTCTTTTCCCATTCCTCTTCCTTCTGTTGGATTCTTGACTCTTGATTCTGTGTAGAATGTAGAATGTAGATATTTACATATACATGTGCTGATACCTCTTGCCTCAAGCTTTCTTTCTCCATGTACAATGTACAGTGTACAGTGTCTATGTGCAAATTCTATATGCATGCAGTCCTACTGGTTCAGGTTTACTTTGGATCTTGGATTTAGAGTTGTGTCTATTTCAAACGTTTTCGACTTGACTTTGACTTTGTTCATTGTTCATTCAGCTCTTCTATCCTTGTGCATTAGACTTGACTTGCGGATGTGCTTGCAGATTGTACGTTGTACGGGTTTTGCACGTTTCTTACCAGGAATAAGTATTTCTTCTTGTCTGTTTCCTCTGTTCTTCTCTTTTCCTCTCCTTCTCAAGATCCAATATCCAATTTCCCTATGCACTTTTTATTCCTTCTCGGCATTCTCCTTGTTTCTTGTTTCCTTGCTTTTTCTCTCATGGAAATTGTACAATGTACAGTGTACATTGTACATGTTTGTTAGGAGTTAGAATGCATGTGTGCACGTAAGGAGAGGAAAACTTTAATCATGTAAAAATGTCATGTATGAAAATGAATGAAAAATTGTAGCGAAAAACAAACTTGGATGAAATGGAATTTTTAGAGAATCTCAAGTGTTGAATGGTACTTTTGATTTTTGATTTTTGTTTCATGTCTTGAGTTTTGGGCGTTTGGCGTTTGATTCATTTTTATCTTAGTTTCATTCAAGATTTGACCTTGGCAAGTAATTCAATAAATGCCTTGGAAATTCTTGCTCCTTTTCTTGGAGTAAGACCTTGAACGGTCCTGTGCTATTGATATTGATATTGATTTATTTTTCTATGCATGGATTTGCTAAATCCACTCCTAATTTTGATTTTGATTAAAAATAAGAAATTTCTATGTATGAATAAAAATAAGACTTTGTCCTTCCTTCATCTGTCCAAAGTATGGAAATTCTCAGACTCACTTTAAATAAAACACAAAATAAATAATTTTCTTGTGGTGTTTCTTTTTCTTTTGCTTGACAGATTTCCACGTTTTTTGAAAGTGTATCGCATCTATAACTATTACTATATGGTGG
>JABASP010004332.1:0-10450 GCA_019776565.1 Sminthurinus signatus
TGTTTTTTAAAAAAAAAAAAAAATTCAATCCAGCTATAGTAAAAGTACAAAGTACATAACATAGTTTTAACACTGAGCATTTCGTAAACTAGTTAAAAAAAAGTATATTACCCATTATTCACCATTGTTTTAGCTTTTTATGTATATACATGTATCCATTATAAATTATGCATTGTACATAAAGTTTGTATGGGGTTGGTAGTAACAAAATATTATATTATAGACATAAATGTGCTTTAGAAAGAATGAATAAAACTTTTAAAGACTATAATATCATAAACATATACACATACATATGAAGTATTTAACGAAATATAATATTGTTAGTTTGAACAATATTTTATTATGAATGTCGTAGTAATAATAATAGTAAAGCGTAAAAATGATAAAGTAGTTTTAAAATATTACACACATTATGCATTGTGTATAATATATTATTATATAGGTCGTATTCAATACGCATATTGTACTTTAACAGTGTTAGTATGTATATAAATATAATATACACGTATATGTATGTCTGACTGACTGACAGACTATCAGTTAACTATGGTTAACTGAGAGGTGATATTATTAGTAGTAGTAGTAGTTGCAATATGGTTGAATAGCATTGTAAAGGAAAGAGAACAGTTAGTTGATACTCTATATATGATGCATATATGTATGAGCATGCAACAAGAGAGAAATGAGAATATTATTACTATTTGACTATTATGTGCTGTAAAGCGTTATTCTGACTCTCTCTCTCTCTCTGTCTCTCTTGATTCAAATACATTCACATAAGTATGTATACATTTAGATTTTAGACATCCACGAGGCAAGCTGGAAGAGAATATGGAGAGACAGTCGTGTGGAATGTTCCACTTTCGATGGGAAAGACAGAAAAAGAAATAAGAAATTACAGGACATGCATGCTCGACGCTCCCTTCTCTCTCCCTTCACCCGAACACTGTTTAATGTATATATATGTATGTATCTACCTTTTTTTTTGACTGAAACTGTTCAGCCTCCATATCCATTATACACATGAAAGAGAGAGAGAGAAACGATACGAAGAGAAACTTTTAGATTTTCTACTTGAATATTTTTACTGCGTATATGTTTGCTGTGTTGTTGTTGTAGCAGTGTAGAATATACATGGTGGTTTAGGTACAGTAGGAGGACTGTCTCCACCTCTCCTTCTTCCCACTTCCATCCATATCCCAACCAGCTCAGCTTCCTCTAGTTTTGCCTTTCACAAATGAAAAAAGTATTGCTTTGTCTCTCTTTTGAGCAGACTAAAAATTATCTAAAAATAATCTGGAATTTTCTCTCTTCAGTCTTCAAAACGAGCAACAGGTAATAGGAATACATCTCTCTCTCTCTCTCTCTCTTTTAGTTTCTCTCTCCTTTTTTTTGTCTATCTGTGTATTCTCTCTACCTCTCTCCCTACTATCTCTGAGACGTAGTGAAAATTCATTTCTTGTTAGTTTCCACATACACATATACATGCAATTGTATAATTAGGATCTACTGGTACTGGTTTTCTAGTATGTGTGTGTGTGTGTGTCTGCATGTTAATGTATATTGTACATTCTACGTAGGGAAATCTCAAATATTGTATTTTCTCCCTAGCTGTGTAAGTTAGTGAATGTGAAGAAGTGTACAAGGTTTTGAATGTGGGTGTTTTCAGTCGGTAATATTGTACCTTGGAACGATTTATTCGGAATCCACTTGTTGCATCTTTCTAACCTGTATTAGACCAAAAGAAATATATATATATATATGCCCCTATATATGTGATATATTAGAAAGTTAAAGTCAATGTTGGGGAATAAATCTTAATTTTTCGTTTTGTGGAAAATAAACTCTAAAATTTATACATGTTGTGTGTTTTTTTTTTTTTTAAATTTTATTTTAGTGTCATCTAATTGAAATCAAAGAAGAAAGAAGCAGAAAAGGATTTTTTTTTTGTTTTTGGAAAAGAAGACGTCGTGTTTAAAAGATTACAAGTACAATATACTGTAAATGGATTATATTTACAACATTTTAAGGAAATTCTACAATTATTGCCTTGTTTTGGATTTTTGATACTCTCAACAGTGTTGTTAATTGTAATATATTTATATAAACTATCAACGTTGGCCTACTTGTGCAGTACCGTCCTCATTATTATTATTATTATTAAGAAATTAAAAATACTCTCTCAAGTGTATGTTTATTGTGTTTGTGTGTGTACTGTTACTACTCCTTGAATAAGTTGTGTGTGTGTACGGTGTTAAACGTATATACATATATATACATTCTGTGCAACTATACAGTGTTTATTGCTTCAGATTTTGTACAACCACTTGTTGTACATGTGAATATATACATTTTGTAGACGTGAAGCTCTTTCTATATAAATTTTTTCCATTTCCTTTAAAACCAATAAGGATCCTACGTGATTTTTACGTACATATTTACCTTGAGAGCTTCCAGTGAGTTTTTGTTTGCAAGAGTGAAGGAGGGAGAGTTGGAGAAAAAAAAAGAAAACCAGCCTGTGAGTCATTGTCGTAATTTAAGTGAAATCATGGCTGCTGCAGGAGGAGCAGCGTGGCTGTTTCTTCAGTACAACAAGCATTTAAATGTTATTGGGGAAGAGGTTAGAAACTCATTTCAGGGGGAAGCTAATGCGGATGCCAAGATCGTATGTGACGGAGGATCTATCAGTGTACATCGTCTTATTCTTGCCTCAGCAAGCCCATGGCTAAAATCGGTACGAGCCTTTCTCTGTAGTATATATAATAATAATATATTCTTTATTATGATTCTTTTTTTTTTCTTTATTATTATTATTATTTATTGTTTTCTATGGAATTATTGTTATTAGTATTATAGTAGTTTCATTATGCTTGAATGTAGGAGTTTGTATATGTATGTATAGATAATTTATGAGTATGAAGAACAATGTGAATATTTGATATTGAATATGATTTTCTATGGAACTATAAAACACGCAACAAAATATCAACTGAATATATATATATATATACACATGTATAGAAAGAATACAAGTGTACATTTGTATGCTGTATGCCCCATTCATGTTCTTGCGTTTCATAGTTATATGCATGATTGCAATAGATATATATGTATATATGTATGCATGTATACATTATAAATATATACATTCATCGTCGTCGTCCTCGTTGTTGTTGTTATTATTATCAAAGACGTTAAAGCAGCATTGTGACATGGAAATTTTTTGACTTGATTACATGACTCTGCTTACAAACTACAAATAATTTATTTCTTGCTTTCAGTCATCCGACTTATATGTAATGTATATATATATATTTTTCATGAGTATTTACTATTTATTATACTCTGTAGTAACTACTTTTACGAATCTCCCTACATGTGCTATAAAAAACCCCCATCACATGGGATCACCAAGAAAGAAAGAAAGAAAAAAAGAAAGCAATAGAAAAACACCGAAAGAGTTTTTTTAACCCTTAACTGTTTTATGTCACATTTCCTTTTGGATGTAAATACAACCTATTTGATATGAAAATATTAGAGGAGACATGTGTATGGGGGGATGTTCCCAAATGTATAGTATTTTACTGCACTTTGTTAATACTAAATTTATCCTTATATTTTTTTTAAGAAATCATGGGAATTGGCTTTTCAAAGTCGATAGTCCATGCATGTATTATAGAAATCAGTCACAAGACAAAATACGTTTGTATGATTTGTTAATATTATTTTATATTATGAATTATGATACCTTTCTACTTTTATTAAAAGATCAATAATAATTATTATTATTACTGTACTTCTCATTAAAATGAAATTTTCCATAAAACTCAATAATTATTATAATAGACAACAATTCGCATGTGACGAAAACATTTTTATAATATATTATATAGTCAATCGCTCTTCATAAATTTTTGAGAATCATAATAATATGACTATATTTGGGAAATTTATGATTATACTGGTTTGGTATGGATGACTGTGCAAGTCAATTGTATTTGATGTGAGTTTTTTTTATTTTATGTATTTATTTTTATAGATTTTTGAAGATGTGACAACGAGTGATACGTATACTATTCTTATACCAGATGTCAAATATCATGACATGCTCTTACTGGTTCGGTTCATCTATGGTGGTGAAGTTCAAGTTCCATTGAAGGATCTTGGCACTTTACAAGATTTAATTCAACTTCTTCAATTGGATCCTGGTCATGTAAATGGTAAATTTGTCATAGAAAATATTCAAGAGAAAGGGATTTCACTTCCTGGTGGTGCAACTACTGTAACTGTTGTAGGAAACCCGAGTCCAAATGTACATTCAAGTGATTCTGATATTGGAACATTGCCCATGCACGTAAGTCTATGTTGGAAAAAACTGTTTTCCCCATCTTTCTCTGACATTGCCTTTGAATTCTTTTATTTTGTATTCTATTCTATTATTTTTTGGCTCATCAAATTTTTTATATTATTATGGGATTCGGCAACTTAAGCTAGTATTATTATTATTATGGGATTAATGAAGAATTGTAGTAGTGTAATATAATATTATTATACATGCCACAATATTGTACATTACAATGCACAGCTATATCAATGTATTTTTTTTACAATGGAGTAGTTTTGCAAACTCAAAAAAAAGGACTATACACAGACTTTAGAGAGATTTTTTTAAACCACAAAAAAAAACCATTTAATTTCTTTCTTTTTTTTCTCGAGTTTCTAAACTTAAAGTCCACTTTTGACTTTGCTAAATCCCTCTTTAATAATAAGTCATATGATATTAGATCATTAATAATGGTGATTGTTTAATAATTGGTTATTTGTAAGTATTGGGGATTAGTTTTATTACTATTAAAATTTTAAAAGTGATTTTAGAAGTTTAAATTACAAATCATGGTTTTTTTTAAATTTTATTTGTTTATGAATATCAAAATAAGTGTTATATTGTACATAGGACTCTATTTTTTTCTTGTCACTATGATTTTAAGTTTTTATAAAGAAAAGAAAACAACTGTGAAAAAGAAACATTAGTTGGATTTTTCAAAAATGAAATACATTATCATAATAATCATAATATTATGCCTTTCTACTTTCTTTTCAACTTATTATTATTATTATTATTATATTTATTACCTTATGAACATCTGAACATGTATAGTATATTTTATACTATATAATATGTACATTATACATACATGGAGTAGTTGGAAATATTAAGTATATAATATATAACGTATCAATATTATGTGATTACCGATGGAAATATTTTTATGTAAAAGTTATTTTGCAATGTATCTTTCTTTTTTTAAAAAAAATTTCAAAGGTTAAGCCTGTATCGAAGAGCATAAGTTCAGTCCCTGCTCAAAAGGTAAACATTAGTTGGGGGAAAATGAAATGAGCATGTTTGATTTCCAAACAGTTTTCCTTATGTCTATTACCAAGTTTTCCTGTTTCTTTTAAGATGCAAGGTTGTTTTTTATTCGTTAGTTGTATTTTCTTGGTTGTTGTATTAAAATACTCTAGTATTATAATATCATAATATATATACATGTGAAGGAGAGTAAGTAGTGTACATGTATGTATGTATGTATGTATGTGTATTCTCACACACCTCCCAAGTCACACTTACTAAAACTTTCCAAAACTCTTATTGCCCAAGGCAAAAGAAAAAAAAAATATTCAACTGGTTCGCCCTTCTCACGTTTTGTAATTCAGTAGAAGAAAAGAAGCATGAGGAAGGCATATATAAATTGTAGAACACTACTGTAGTGTATATTTTATGCATGCCATTATGCGAATTTGAAATGGTTTTTTTTACTTGTATTATGCATAATATATTATGTACGTATTTTGTGATTGCCTTATATACTAACTAAAATAATAATATGCTTTCTTTTTAACTCTTTTTACTTTGACTTTTACTATAAGAAAAAACTATACTAATACGTAGAATACATATATATTATACAGTAGAATAGTAATTATTGTACTTTTGGTTATTTGTTTGCTTGCTGGTATTCATTGAATTTTTGCATATATATAATATATATATATATTTATGTATTTTTATATTTGTATAATAGAAATTTCTTGCATGTGTCTACATTCTACATTTTTAAAAACTTGTTTTTTTTTGCTAAGAATGTTTTATGTCGCATTGTGAAAATGAAATTTGAAAACAAATGTTATATATATGTACAATGTACACCATGTATAAAAGAAAGAATTGGGAATGTAAAATATTATATAAATATAATTTATTCAACTATTTGTATTTTAAATAATATTATAGGAAATGCGGGCAATTCATTTGGATCATGAAAGTGACATGCATTCAACAAATAATTCAATAAGTGAATCTGGTGGTTCTTCTCCAAAACCTGAAGATTTGTCAGTGGGTTCAAATGAAATTCGTATCAAATCTGAATTAAAATTCACTCAATTGGCTCCAATGACAGTTGAAACTCCAGAACCAATGCCTTTAGTAACAACAACTTCTTCTAACAGTACAAATGGAAATTCTGATGGAACTATGGCACCTTCTACCAGCACTCTTCTCTCAACTGTTGATAACCACATGGAGACAATCGAATCGGAAGAAATGATGAATCAAGATACTGAAGAAGCAGATGTAGACGTTGATGGTGAAGATGGAGATTCTGTTGATCCACGTAAATTATTAGTTGAAAGTAAAGAATTACTTACACCAACAGGCCCTTTTGAAGCAACAAGAACAAAATCTGAAAGAAGTGAAGGTTCCAAGAATGGTCCAGCATCCAGTGGAACTCGTACTTCACGAAATAAAAGGTATAATATATTATCTCTTCCTATTGGTATGAATAAAATGGTCGTGTATATATTTATAAAGATTATAATCTATTGTTCATCATTTTCATCATTTTATAGGTCTTTTCTCTCGGTGCCTTTGAATAATAATAACAACAATGAAAAAAGTGCTCATGTCCCTCCAAAACGGACTCGTTCTCATCACAAAAATTCTAATACTTCTACAAACAGTAGTAGTAGTACAAAATCTCCATCTACGGCCACTAGTGCTGACACCAAAGAAGGCTCTTCCACAAATCCTAATAATGTGAGTATACCTCTTTTTTGTATAAAAAAATGTCCATGTATCGTATATATATATTTAAATTGGATTATCCAATTTGGATATCATCGTGTAAAAGATGTAATGTTTCATTATATTTGATTAAAATAATAGGTAGCAATACTGGCAAAAGTAGGAACCAAAATAACAAACACTCGGACAAAAACACCACATTTGCAAATCATACCAGAAAGTGGTATCCTCAGATGTTCCATGTGTCACTTCCACTGTGAATCCTATGATGATTACAAGAAACATGAGAAAGTCCATCAACCAAACTTCTCATGCCATTATTGTGGTAAAGGATTCTTCATCAAATGGAACCTCATTGCCCACCTTCGTACGCACACGGGAGAGAAGGTAGGGATACAGATAATATCCATACATAACACTAAAAAAAATATATATATGTTTACTCATCAGTTACCTTATTTTCTCATTTCATAAAAATTGAATATATTACAATGTCTTTTATTATACAAGTTGGAAGTCACTGATATACATATAGTAGGGATACAACTAAATACAGACCCATATATAATACTAAAAATACATATATATATTATATTCATATATACATTTAATCCCTAACTAACTAACTCCAAAAAACTGGTAAGGATACTACCTTCCTCCCTTTTTTCTAGTTCTAACAAACTACAATATTTTTATTGAACGATATTTTATCCTCTCTTTTATATTGTATACTGTGTACTAATCATACCATGTATGACTACACTTTTTTCTGTTGACAGTCGACAGAAAAAAAACAGAGTCAAATTGTGTGTCCCTTCAATTATTTTTAAATATATCCAAATATAGCATATTGTATGTGTATCAGTGACTTTTTTTTTCAATTTGTGTAATAAAAGTCATTATAATATTATTATTATTGATACATTATTATTGATTGTATTCAATATTCGTACCACAATATGAAAATGAATAATTTTATTTATAATCTTTTTTCAGCCATTTACTTGCTTTTTCTGCAAAGGATCTTTCCGTCAAAAGGTATAGAATTCACATATACACAATGTGTATGATAATATAATTTTATATCATTAAATGATATGAGACTAATAATAATTTGTTACCTTTATATTATAATAGGCTCATTTAATCAAGCACATCAGTTCAGTACATAGATACCAAGAAGATAAGAAAGGTTCACCTGTATCCGGTGTTTCAAAAAGTAGTGCGGCTGGAAAAGTGAGTGGAAATACTTCAGATTCTAACAGTGCAGATGCAAATACTTCTGGAATGAAAGAAGATTTTTCTTGCTGCTTCTGTGGTGAACCTTTTGAAAATAAAGACTCAATTCGTCGTCACATTTCTCAATTCCATCGAGATCTCCTAACCCGAAATACTGAAGCACAGTAAATAAAACAAAAAAAAGTCATTTTTTTCGGCGTCGAGAATATAATATAATGTTCAAAAATATTTTTTTTCTCGCAGTAGTAAGTTACAATGATAATAAGGTAAAGAAAAAGAGCCAACAACAACAAAATATTCCTCTATATAATATTCCCCTTAGAGTGGCCTTTATGACAAAACGAAATTTTTTTTTTTGTAAGACATCAAAAAATAGTGTAGAGTTGTCTAACTTACTTCTATAATTAAATTATACAGTTCAAAATAAGCTAAGAAGAAGAAAAAGATTAGAGTATTCATTTTGAACAAAATACGGATGAATGTCGTACTTTTTATTAACATATAATAATAGCTTAATCAACTGTATATAACATATCATGATACGTATATGGTTGTATTTTGTTGTATAATCATCCAAAAGCAAATAATGTCTCGTACGTTTTTTTTTAAAAGAGAAATTTTTTTTTACAATAATAAGTATTGTTGTTGTTATTACTATATTAGTCCCGAATATATGTGTATTTTGTATTTTTGATGATTATAGTTTATAAACATAGTTTGCAGGTATCATTAAAATATTATACTTACTTTTCCTTTTTGTTTTTTTTTTTGTACTTTGAAATATTTCTATACCTCTAAAAATATATCTATCTATCAAGTACAACACACAATAGTATAATAATATGATAAGAATTTAGTTTTTTTTTTTAATATAATATACTTCTCTTTAAATGTATATACTTCCTTTTGCCCTTGGATTAAAATCAATTTAACAAGTAGTGTTTTGTGTTTTTAAAACAAGGCGTGGTTCCTTTGTCTATACTATAGTAATTATATAAACTATCATGGTGTATTTTCAGTGTGTTTGATTATAATTTTAAATTTTATACTACAGGTGAAGGTTCTCGTTACTCTTTTTTTTAAGTCATCCAAAAAAAAAACATTAATATTAGTATAGAAGAATGTATACCTGAGTAACTCTATTAGTATATGTAATTTATGGCAGGAAAAATTGAGTAGAATGATTTTGTCTCGTAAGCTTTTTATGCTCCAATATATTTTAAGTGAAATTTAATTGGGATTGTTGATGTCATCAGGGTGTACAAACAACAAAACAAACTATATTATAATATGCACAATTTTGTGTTAAAAAGTTTCCGCTTTTTGTTAAAGTTCGTCATATAGTGTCGTTACTTTTACGTGTATAATATATGTTTAATTATTATTAATAATAATATAATAATTGTTTTATGAGGTTCATTTCGCATATATATCAGTTTTATATGTATATATATAGTACTTATTTACTTGTTTACATATTTTATTACAGTCATACATATATATATTATATACTTTAAATGTTGTATAGATACTAAATTTATATTTGCTTTATTATATTATGGTTTAAGCACTTACTATTATAAATAGATAAGAAACAGATTGTACTATATATGATATATACTTCATACTATGTTTATAAACTTGTGGAACAAAAAATGATGAATCCTCAAGTATAATTTAAATTCATATGGGTATAAAACAAAGAAAAATTCTTGGGCAATAAGAAGAAGTAGAAAGTATGTTTGTTATATATAATATGTTTTTTATTCGGTGTATACTACAGGAATTGATTTAAAAGTAATACGTAATATGTAATGTTGTATAATATTTCAATAAAATAACAATAGGCAATATTTACTTACTTGGGTGATGTCGTTCATATAATCAATATAAATATTATATATATATATGTATATATAAATAATAAATAAAAGTATATATAGGATGTCAGGTGAGTAAGGAGAGAGTGTCTTATATTACATAATGTAAAATTATTATTATTATTATTGATAATAATCATTCAGATAAATATCTATAATCCTATTAATGTAGACATATTATAATATATTATAATATGTAGGATTATGAAAGATATAGAAAATGTAAAAAAAAAAAAAAAAAAAAAAA
>JABASP010004333.1:0-10444 GCA_019776565.1 Sminthurinus signatus
CTACAAATACTACAAACGACGTATAAGTATAGACTATATAGCTTGTACATTGTACATTGTACATACAACCTTGATCACATAAAATATGTACATTTTATTATTTGATACATGGTTTTGTCTTGCAGCAGGTATAGATCAAAATGTACATTAACATTTTATACATTAAGTATATGCGTACAGTGTACAGTGGTCAATATGCCAAACCTACATATATATATGCATGTAGGTGCGGATGAATGACAAAGATGACTAGACGAAATTCAATCTGTAGTTTTTTAACTTGATGACTGATGACATTTATTTTGTTCATGTTTCATGTTTTTGTTATAAGTACTTCCCCCGAAAAATTCAAATTATAGTTGTAATAAAGACAAAAGGGATGAAAAATGATGAAAACTAAAACACAGAATGTAAAATATAAAATATAAAATACCTTGTAACTCATAGTCATAGCTCATGTGTACAATTACAATGTGCAATGTACAATCAAATAAACCGTGTGTTCATTATTTCTTATTCATTACAAACAGGATATTATATATGAGATGAAAGGACATTTTTTGTCGTTATCGTTAATCGTTAATAGTTAATGTCCTCAAATCTCAAACCTCAAATAATAAAACCTATAATACTTGACATATATATAAAATATATGTGTAGAGTTTAGAGTTTATTGAGCATTTTGAACATTGGGTATTGAGTAAGATACAATATAAAATAAAATGTATTTAATGATTATATAAGTGTCAATATTTTATATGGATACCTAAATAAATATGTATTACATTATTGTTTTTATTGTTATTGATCCTTCTCCTGTCCATCTCAAGTCAATATTCAGTATTCAGTATTCAAAACTCAGTATTCTGTATTCAGTTTTTTGTTGCTCTCTTTATGTATGATTAGTGATTAGTAGATTGCCATGTTCTTCTTGTTACATTTTTTGTTGTTCTCATTCACAGAAAATGAAACGAGTTATAAACAGAGAGAGAGAGAGAAAGAGAGAGGCAGTATAAGAATTAAGAATTAGGTGTGAGTTTTGCACTTTGACTAGTTAACTCTCGTAACTCTCGCAAGTCTTTATTGTAGTCTGAAGGGAAAATGAATGTAAAATAATGATATGTATTTTCATATAATAATACAGTATATTTTTATTAAAAGTCAAGTATTTTTAATGTTTGTGTATAAAACAAAACAAAAATGAGGGTAAAGAGTAAAAAGTAAAGTGTAAAGAGATGCATAGTAAATAGTAAATAGCATATCAATGGCAATTGTAATTCAGCCTTTAAGTTTAAGTTGAAGTAGTAAATAGTAATAATAATAATATTAATCTGTATAGACATATACACAAAAGCTCCAAGAAATAAGAAATAAAAGAAACAAGAAACAAGATATAGATGGGAGAATACCAACAGAATATAGAATATAATGCATATAAGATATAAGCAGACCTACGAACTATGAACCAAGTAACAACAACTTGAAATAGAAAAAACTAGGCTAACACAATCACTGAAACGAATCAAAGGAATATTCCCAGAAGACCGCATGGATATACACAATACACATATAAATAAATGGTAGCTGATAGCTGCAATTATAATTACAGAGAGTCTACAATGAATAGTGTGTACAAAGTATAGAGTAAAGAGTAAAGGTATCAGCAGGTTCATATCATTATCATTATCCTTTTCATTGTGTGGGTACACATTTATTATTTATTATTAATACATGCCGTCTTGCATGAACTTTTAACAATTTAAACAATTTGACATTCGACATTTACAAATAATTTTTTTACTTTTCTTATTCATGTATCATGTATACATACGATAAAGTTGTAAGAACTATGAAAATATGTGTATTTTGTATTTTATGTCACTATACAAGATTCAAGATTAAACTTTGCAAACAATATTATAAAATACTATAATCAATTTCTCATGACTTTTCCCCTTTTACATTTTACACATTTATCATATTGTACTAAAACTTGACTATCCGTATTCTATAAAGATACTCAATGTAAATGGTAAAAATGCAAAACATAAATGTAAAATTATAATATTATTATCACAATGATATTTTTAGGATCTCAGTGTTCATCCTCTCGACCAATACAACTGAATTCAAGACTTGTAGAAAATAAAATAACTACTGATGATGGCTTCGAAGTAATTCAAAATGGAGCAGATAGTACTGGAACCTCAACCTCAACGTCAACAACAGAGGTTAAATGTGTGGACAACAAATGGATTGTTACCGACTACTTTTGTGGTAAGTATTGAGTATTTTGTTTTGTTTGGTTTGGCTGGGTTTCTCCTTTGACAAGTTACTCGTCCGCATCAATAATACGGGGCCCCTCAGCATACGAAAGCCCCTGAACGGATAGCTAAGCTATCAAGTTTCTCCTTGCGTTGTCATTTTCGTTTTCCGTTGACCTCAAACTCAAACTCCAATGCTGTACGTATGTATGTACTTTGTAGTACTTTGTACACAACATGGAATATTGGAAAAAAAGAATGATTCATCCACTTTCCTTAAAGTCTATATAAAATCCCATGTGTGATTTTAAATTTCCAACTTCCAACATATGAACGTCCTATTGTCCTTCAGACTTGTGTCTTGTAGTTCCTAACGACTAACGAGACCCTTCATTATTCATGGTGGTAAAGGTGAAAATTTTACTCTGGAATTTAAAATTAGAAATTCTTGAGTTGGTCATTGGTGTAGGCTGTAGACCTAGACCTTATTTTATGGTTTCTGTACTCTCTCATTTCTCATCTAGCATGTGAATTCCTATTCGTGGTCTTCATTGATAAAATTTTACATTTTACTTGAAAATATGCAGAGTGTGAGAAAAACATTGAGTCTAGAGTCTAGAGTAATTGTAGATGAGTATGCAAAATGCAGTACACACAACACACACATAGGATGCACGAATGACCAAGTGTCATTCACATTTCAGTTTGAGTCAAAGCTTCAAGGAAGAAGAGAACTTTTTACTACAGACTGTAAACAAAAATTCCCAGAAAGTACATACATTCACATTTCAGTTTGAGTCAAAGCTTCAAGGAAGAAGAGAACTTTTTACTACAGACTCTAAACAAAAGTTCCCAGAAAGTACATAAAACATAAATAAACAAACTCGAATATCCAAGAATTCCGGCAACTTGACTCTATCATGATTTACAGAATACAGAAGCAAGGTTAAACTACTGTTTCATATTTTTTTACTGTAGGAAATGCTAAAAATTAAAAACTCTCATGATATACTCCCTTAAACTTTTATGTATTAAGTATAAAGTATAAATAAAAATTTAACTGTAGATTTGAAATTTGAACTGTCATTTTATTATACTTATTTTAGTTGAAAGATTTCCTCCTTTCCCCTTTAAATCTTAAGTCCAAATCTGAATTTTAAACTCTGGTACGGGCGGATGAAATAAATTAATTCCAGTTTATCTGTTCTGGTTCGTAACCGAATCTTATGAGTTATGAAACTGTCTTGAACTTTTAAAGACCGTTAAACGTTACTTCATCATTTGCAATTTCTGTATTATTTATAGTTAATGTAATACAGTATAAAGTATAACATCCGTGAAATTTCAATTTCAATTCTCAATTATTTCCTGCTTGTTCATTGCCTTTAATTGCATGGAGTTCTTTATCATTTTTGCCATTTGCCACCTTTTGACATTCTCATGCCTAATGCTTCACCTCTCAACTCTCAACACCACTCAGTTCACTTCAGTTTAGTTTAGCTCAGCATAATCTATCTATAATCTATAATCTTTGATTTATGTATACATAGAGGTTTCAGTTTCGATTTTCGATTTAAAATATAATAATCATTTCATGATTTATAATCAGTCATCAATATGCAATGTGCAGTAATCTCAACACTATCAAATACACTGAGAGCTAAAAGACACTAGACAGTCGGCATTTAACATGGAATACGAAATACGGAATACGGAATAGTGCTTATCTCATTGGCAATCTCTGATGACTTGTGTGTTTGATGATCGACATGTTGATTAAAGTTCTGTCATCGACTGCTGAAATAATAACATAATAAACATAGTGATAATAACTTCTTATTAGTACAATAATAATGGAAGGAAAACAAAAAACAAAAGTTTTAAAGACAAAAAAAGATATCAAAAATCAAAATACAAAATACATGTTTAATTTGGATAGACAAAGCGTCTTTTATTTTGATACTTGATTCTCCACGCTGTTCCTGTTATTGTTGAGCACATAGATTGTATATTGCATACTTACACTGTGTGGAGCTTAAAGTTTATGGTGTATGCAAATCATGGTAAAGATAATGATAAGAATTGCACATGCAAAATGCAAAGGACTTGCTTGTTATACTCAAATTCATATGAAAAAAGGGAAGTTTGAAGTTGGAAATTGGAAGATAAAGATAACAAAGACAACTGCAGAGATTATTATTTATGTCTAAAAATATTTGAAAGTAATTAAAATTGAAGTCCAACGGCCAACACACTCCACTTTAGACTTTAGAACACTTTACTTTTACTTTTAGTCACGTGCTCATAGCTTCAACATCAACAGCAAAAGCAAAAGCAACAGATTACAGCTACGTGTAAATGGTAAATGGTAAAGTGTGAATAGTAAATAGTAAATAGGAAGGGGAAAATAATGCTACTCACTGCTCATGTATCCATCTAATATCTATTCTATATTCTGTATTATTCTGTATTATTATACATAATGCTTTGAAATTTGAAAACACATAAATTGTAGATGGACGGATCGTTGAATGTTGAATGCAGGCATGCAGCTAATATACATAATGCATATGTAGATACAACTGATGAATATATAATGTATACTGTATAGTAATGTGCACAGTGTGTATTAACTTGTTACTTCTTACTACTGTTGCTGCTAATGTTGATGTTTGATGGTGATGGTGAGAAGTCTTAGGGAAACAAGAATGACAATAGAATTTAGGTTAGAGGTTTTCACTTGTTCAAATATATTTACACAGTAAGTGCATACAATATACAATATACAAAAAGAAGGAGAGAGAGATAGACATGCATGCACACATACATAAAATGAGCAAGTATAGATAATAGATGGATGATGATACATGATACATGGTACATGGCATATATGTAGCATGGGTAATAAGCACATCAATAGATATATTCTCAATTATTATACTACTCTCATACTTTTATATATTACACATTACACATACTTGGATAGTGGATATTGGATACATTTCTTCTCATATGAAATGTATTAGCCATCTAATGTCTAATATTGAATATATGTAAAATGTAAAATATGAAAAATGAAATGTAGCCACTGCGTTGCATTTTTTGCATTGTTAACTTTAAACCGTGTGTAGTTTCTGTTTTGTAGTTTGTGAGTGTATGAGAACTAATAGATAGTAGATGAATGAGAAAGAAAATGAATGAAAGTCTAGAGTCTAGAGTCAAGAAAAATAAGCAAACTGAGAAGAAGAAGACGAAGAAACATGAAAAGAGCTTACAAGTTACAAATTAAATACACCTTTAATGAAAATGCACCTCGTTCGTTAGTGTAAATAGTAAATACTAAATATTAAATATAATAGAGGCATTTTTCCCATCTTCCTTTTCTTCCTTTATGATTCTTCATAATGATCCATTCCGTTGCGGGTTGTTGTGTAAGTGTAGAGCTGAATGGGAATAGTGAATACAAAAGATGAAAAAAAACTGTCACCTTCTTCTTCACAATTCAAAAATTTAATAGGAACTTGAATACACAAAATACTTGAATACTTGACTACTTGACAATTGGCAAAATGGACATACAAATGACTTAAACTGTGTTCTGTGTACTAATCATAAAAATTTTTAAATGAAAATTGAACATTATTTGCACGACCGTCAGTCGTCAGTCCACAGTCCACAGTCGTTAGTGTTGCATTAGTTGAATGTCCATCATATCATATCTACACACTATACATTAAGTTTGGTCAGCAATTTGTAATACATTTTATATTTTGTATTCATCTTTATACAAACGAATAACGAATCGAATCAGGAGATGTGAGAGATGAGACAAAATGATAGCCTGACATGAGTAACAAGTGCTATACCGCATACCGTATACCGTATAAGTTCTGTACAATATAAAATGCATTGGGCAGCCCTGTAATATGTCAAAACTCAAAACTGAAAACCTTTCAATTTTCAATACACGTACCACGTACTTTATACTTTGTACTTTATACTTACTCACAGGAAAATTTGGCAAGGCAAAAGTTATTTCAAAAAGGAGAAGAGAGAGAGAGAGAGAGAGACCAAGATAATTTTTATACACACACTTTTTTTGACATAATAAATTATATCCTTGAGACGCCCTGGGCAAAATTAATTTAATTAAAATTAAATACATGGTTAGAAGTTAGGAGTTTAAAAGTTAAAAGTAGTTAGCAGCTGTTATATCTTTGGTGGTTTGTGTTTTGTGTATGAATTTTTATCATTTTTTATTAGACGGAGAAACTGTGAAATGCTAAATATATTATTTATACACGCTTCCAAAAATGTCTCTGTATCTGACATAATAAATGTTCACATATTAATAAAGTATAATAAAGTATAAAGTAATCTGTGTCTTTGTCCTCATCTCGTCTCTCGTCTCATGTTTATGATTATGATTACAATTACAATTTACGATATTATTTAGCGAATAGTCCTTCTGGGATAATCAATAAAGCGACATAATATATTCGTATTACGAGAATTATATCTTCGAGAAGAGAAAAGACCTCTGAGATACCTCTGAGAGGGAGTTCAAAGTGTTCTGGACTTTTTTTTCTGCTATTATTATTACCTAGTTTCTTTTGTCCCCCACAGTCTTTAATGTGTAATGATGGTATAATGAATGATAGACGTAAGGCATTAGACATTAGACATTAGACATAGACAGCATGAGGCTATGTTGTGTAAACAGTAAACAGTGAACAGCACATAGAAAATAGAAAAAATTGAGACGTAAGATTTAAGATGTAAAAACATTTGGACGACATTCTATTTATTCTATATTTTATACTTAACAAATAAAATATTATGCACTCGGAAGGTATTATTTACTGAATGCAGAATGCAGTTAATGAAAGTTTGTATCTTGTTGTATATTGTATATTTTATTGTATTTATGATAATATAATAAATTTAAGAGACTGCGAAAAATACAAATAAAATACAAAGAGACTACCCTCTCATGTTTCCCATTTACCCATTTTTTAAAGCTATTCCCTACCTTTTTTTTGTTTGTGTAATCGTAAATCGTAGTCGTAGGATTATGTTTTATGCCACATAATACATAACATTTTGTTTTACTTTGTGTGGTAACAATAATAATAATAATGGTAATAGTAATAATACCAAGAGGCGAAAGACAAGAGCCCAACTCGTAATAATTAGGGTAGTAGTTAAAACTGACAACAAAATTAGACAGTGTTGGGCGGAAGCGTGTACGGTGTACGAGGGTTGCTGGTTGTTTGCTATTTGCTGTTTGTATAGTTATTCAAGTAGATTTATGTTTTCCCTGCAGATTATTATTATGTATTATGAATGGAGAATGGAGAATGGAGATGCATATTATAAAATCTACCATCCACCTGTAATATTATATATAAATAAAGTACCGTAGACGAGCTAGGTGTATTTATTATTGTTGCAAAAAGAAACAAAAAAAATATGTCTAGATTCTAGATTAAATATTAGATATGCACAATGCAAAATATAATATCCAAAATCCAAAGTGTAAACAGACAACGAATAGATACAAAGTGTTTCGAATGCAGGTTGTATGCAGATTTTTTAGACGTCCACACTTGAAACTTGAAGCACATCATGCACTTTTGGTTTTTTGGATATTATAAAGTATGCATCATAATCATACATAACATGCATAAGTATAATCATTATTGTGTGGCTCATTACAAATTACAAATTACAAAGCTCATTTCACATACCCGTGTTTATTATTTATTATATTTGAGATTTAAGAGTGGTTGCAAGTTGCAACAATTAATATCTCTAGTGTCTCAAATCTCAAGTCGCAAGTGTCCTGAATCTTTAATTAGTCTTACAACTTTTTATGAAATTTCAACAGGGCTTATAATTCAGGCACATTGCACAGAATTACACCGCGGATAGTCTCAAATTAAAAGACAACAAGGTTTTGGCTTTTGGTTTTTGATATTTGATGGACTCTAGCTGCTTGATTTTTGGTGTTTGGTGGTTTCCCTATTCCTTGTTCTGTATTTTGTTGTCCACATTTAATTTTTCTTCTTGTGCTTGGGAAGAACAATCTTCATTTACTCTATGTACGAGCAAAGGAGGAGGGATGAAAGATGAAAGGGACAAAGAACAAGGAAACGTCCAGATGTATGCTGTGTTCTGTGCTATATTTAGAGTATAGAGTAAAGAGTAAATTGAAATGGAAAATCTTCTTCACCTCTTTTTTTCACTATAATTATGTGTATAAAGATATGACGTATGACGTATGATGTATGATGTATTTTCAGCGTGTGCTCAGTGTACATGATGTATCTCACAATTTTGTGGATTTTTATCTTCCCTTTTGTAGTTGAAAGGTAAAGAGTAAAAAAAGCACAGAGTAAAATGATACATATATATAACAAGTACAGTACACGAGACACGATACATGGTACTATTGCACTCTGTTTCTCAAATAAATTGTGTGGCTTTTGAGCTTTGAATTGTATTTGTATTTGTGTGCTTTATACTTTATATTTTATATATATCATCTCTGTCTGCTGCCCGATCATTATCTTGTTTTATCTGTATGATAGGCTGAAAATTTGAGAATTATTACAGTAAAAACCTCCTTTCAACTGAACAAAAATAGTAATTATTATCATTACAAATTGGTAAACTTCTCAACTTCTGCCCTCTCCATTTTATTATGCCCTCTATATATACATACACTGTATACTTTATAATGTATAGAGTATAGAAGTTACTTTTCTTTGTACATGCACATGCATAATATATATGGGTGGAAAATAGAAATAGAAAACAGCCTCAAGCCAATAGCAGGTAGATTCAGTAGATGTAATAGATAGGAGTTCATTTGTTTTGATTTTTGATCCTTAAAAGCTAAAAAGCTAAAAACGTCGACAATTAAAAGTGCTTTAAATTTACCTAATAACTAATAAGAAACTTTTAGTATGCTGGAGAATTTAAAGTCAAATTGCTTAGATTGATAACGAGAGTAAATTCATCTGAATTTTTCGTGTGTACTGTAGGCATCATAATATTATGCATATTCTGGGTCAATTTGCTCAAGAAAGTACAGACTAAATTTGGATCTAATTTGACTGAAAGTATATTTAGACAAATTTGTTTGTAAATACAGAATACATCTTTTGCTATTGGTACTGCACACAGTCCAAAAACAAACATTTACCATTTACCATGTACCATTTATACAGATAAGTAGCATCCATGTAAATTTGTACTCTTTACTGTTTGTGATTTGTGACCAAAAAGACTTGAGTACTTTTCCATTTTCCACACTCCACACACTTGTTTGTGTAAATAGTAAAATAGTAAATAGATCCGTTTGTTTGTGATGATGATGATGCTTGTTGCTTATTGCTTGTTTAATTCTCGGACGGAAAAGGGACAAGTGAACATAGAGCGTTGAACGTTGAACGTGTTTAATCTTTGATTCAAATTCTTAATTCTTTTCTTAATCGTAGATCGTAAATCGTAAACGTTAGCTGTGGACGGTGGGTGTTCGAGTTTGAGTTTGTTTTTCTGTCGTCTGTCGACTGTCATCTGTCATCTTTGTCATTTTGTTTCGGGCAGAAAAGAGTATAATAAATAGTACAGTACAGCGTATGCAGTATGTATTATGCATGTTTAATGTATGTATTTGTGAACGTGTTCATGTGTTTATGATCACGATTATGCTGTTCACTGTTTAAGATGTACGTTTTCCTCCCATTTTGTGATATTTCGTCTGTTTCATCGCATCAGGAATCATGATCATGATTTTAATGATGATGATGATACGTAATGCGGAAAAAAACTCTCCTTTTTTTTACCCATTTACCCTTTTTTTCATTCCACATGATAGATTTCTGCGACATAGAAAACGCACATCAGTCATCAGTCATGTTCACAGTACACAGTACAGAGTACAGAGCAAGGAGACACATAAACTATTTTTTGTATTGAGAATTGAGCATGATATTATACACATCAACCTTCTATAGAATCCGTATCCGAAGGCGTCATTCGGTGTGTCAGGATCTAGCTTTGATGGCTATTACTCTGGCTAAGAGAAATGGCTATTACTCTGGCTAAGAGAAATGGCTATTACTCTGGCTAAGAGAAATGGCTATTACTCTGGCTAAGAGAAATGGCTATTA
>JABASP010004334.1:0-10438 GCA_019776565.1 Sminthurinus signatus
AACATTGAATGGAATGAAGTACTTACTTCTTACTTCACTTCTATCTTCTATAAAGAGATACAATATTATGACATATTCTGTAGATTCTGTAGAAAATGAATGAATGTTTGCACAGTGATTAGCAGTTCTCAAGTCTAAAGTCTAAAATCTCAAGACTCAAGATTCAAGATGCTGTCAGCAATTTGTAATTTATAATGCACACAAAATGTAGAATGTAGAATATAGCAGATACAGTAGTAAAGATGTAAACTTTAGCTACATAATCCTTGTGTACTGAAATTGGCGATGCATTCTATTGTATTGTACTGTATTTACATTGTGCATATCATTATCATTGAAAACGACAGTAATAGTAGAAAATAAAATTATAATGGCCAGATTAGTAAGTGACAATTTTATAGCTACTTCATACTTCATACTTGGTGAGATGTAAGTTGTAAGATGTTCACTCCTTTTGTTTTGTCAAATGTAGCCTTGATATGTTTTTACTTTTTAAATAATTCACAAACGGCAAATCATATACACAATACACAGTAACAATCACTAGCTTGTCACTTGTAAAATCATAAAAACTCCTTGTCATTAAATTTTAACGAAAGATACTTAGGAAAAGTTTCAAGTTGTTTCTTCCTTCAAATCCTCAAACTGTAAACTGTACAGCTCAAAGCTAAAAAGTATAAAAATAAGTGAAGAGTAAGAGTGTAGAAATCATCTTGTGCTTAATGTTCTTACATAGGTAGTAAACAAACAGGTACCACGCACTAAAAATACTGCAGTATGTGCAAAAGTGCAGCTCCTTCAAAAGCTTGTTTAAATAAGTACTTTACCTGTAGATAATAAATAATATATATGGGAAAAGTAAAAACTTGTACTGAAGGAAAAGGACCTTGTGTAAAAAATTTGTCCCAATAAAAAACTACTAATACTGGTAAAAGATAAAAAAGAGTATCAATACAAATAATTACCTCTCGCACAATCTCACATAACAACTTTATGAAAGATGATACTTATTTTCATTGGGAAAAATGAACATGAAATGAAAATAAAATTGAGCTTGTATTGACTATAGACATGTTCAAGATACAAAATACTTTGACACAGAAATAAAATATGTAACATGCTTACTTTTTATTCAGTTTTACGTGTGTCATGTGATTGTAAAAAGTAAAACTAGGGAAAGACATGCCATTTCATGTCATGTATTTTTGCAAGGAAAATCAGTTTCCCTTTCCGTAATATAAACAAAATGCATCTGCACTATGTACTCATTACGTCATTTTGCTGTACTCAGGTATACAAGTTTCATGTACTTATTTTTTCAATATTTATTTACATTTTCAAGTCTCCTACTATCTACATGCATAATTCTTATTTTTGAAATCGAGAGGATATTATTGGTATTTGAGAAGCTGGGAGAAAAATGAGAATTTGTTTGTCAAAAGAGACAGAGAGAGAGAGAGTGAGAGTGAGTGAGTGAGAAGGAAGGATGGTTCATGTGTCACGATTAGGTAATATTATGTGTAATTTATATCGATATCATGTTTCACCCTGCGTGTAATTTGTAGATACGATATGTATGTATGCTTTTTGAATTTGACTTTTTATTCATTTCCTCCACGAAATTATCGACTATTAAGTATCGACTATACATATTTACATATCAGAATTTTTACAGATAATATTATCCATAAAATTTAAGAAACCCAATCGGCAGTTAAAACAGAGTTTTAATGTTTTTATCATATTTGAGTATTCAGCATCAATTGTTATCAGTTATTAACATCCTCAATGCTAAGCCTCTTCAAGGAAATCTTGCTTCATAATCTCAGAAAACAGAGTGTCAATAAAGATGAAGGTGTTGCATCAATTATTGATTCAAATTACTCGTTTACAAATGAAAGAAAGTAATGATAATAAATCTAATGAGGCGTAAAGCATGAAAAATTGAGGAGGAGGAAAAGATTAAAATTAATATTCAATGCAATTCAAAGGCACATACTTTGAAAATCTGAAAGCTTTGACTATAAAATCCGACTCCGAGTGTCAACTTCCCAAATCCAAGTACAAGTACAAACACATTTAAATTTGTGAATAAAATGTTAAGTGTAGAGGATAAATCACACAAATATTTACTTATTTATTTGTCCACATTCGAGAGATGAGAATGTAGAAATGAGATTCAAAAGTGTGGTTTCATCTGCGGGATTTCCTCGTAAAGAACAAAAGCACTCAAATATGCAGGATTGAGGATGAGCTAAAGACAAGAGATAAACGGCTCAATTATTATCCGCTGGAGACTTTAATGGCCTACCATTTATTCCCGAGCATGTTGTACAACACACACTCATTCTTTTCTCTCTTCTCTCTTCTCTGTTCAGTACTCGTGAGAGCACTCAGTAGGACTGAGAACTTATATCAAGCTGAGCATTTCTTCCATCCGAATTTTGCGCTTTCCGCTGTTGTATCATTCTACAAAAACTCATATCGTTTATACAATATTTTAGATATGCATAATGTATCATCAGCTATTAGCTATTAGCTATAAAATTTGAAATGGATACAGAAATTTCATGTTTTCCACGCCCAAATATTTATTCATACTACAAACTACAAACTACTGTGACTTACCTACTTCCAAACTCACAACTCAAAACTTCCATCGCATATGAAATATAAACTACAAAGCATCTATAGTAAAATGGGTACAATTTTCTAAGCACTCAAAACACTCACTCAGCACTCAAAGCTCAAAACGAACAATGTTTGCATGCAGATTTCATATTTCGCCGGTGAACTTTTCAAAACGGACAAAGCCTATGTCTTTAACATTAGCTTTGTACCGTTTTGAAAAGTTCACCAGCGATTTCAGATTGGAGGAAAAGCTGAAAAAATTTCAATTGTGTACAATGTGCACATTTAGCATTTGGACTTTGGACAGATAACAGATAGATGACTGCATGGACTTGAACAAATTGTAAATTATAAATTACATCGAGGGGACTGGAAAATAAATAGTTGAGCATGTAAATTCTGAAGGAGACGGATTGCTCATGGCTATTTAAACGGAATTCTCACATTTGTATTTGTACAACTTGAGCGCTCACTCATTTGTTTTCTCTGTCTCCTCTTTTGTACATTTTGAGGCTATAGATAAAGATTGTGTGTTTTATTATAGTGTACACATTACAGATGTATGTATGTATGTATACTCATACTTTCTTTGCGAATCTCTTTGTTCTCAACTTGGATTTGGATTAATTATGCCGATTAAAGAAAAGAGTGTATGCCTAATAAGGAAACAAATAGCCATGTTACAAATATCTTACACTCTAATTTGACGCAAAGCTTTTGTGGTGATAAAAAAACACATAACACAAACACAAAACATACAATGCTCAATGCTCAATACAAGTCAACAATTCAGGATTGTAAATTTTTTGTACTGTGCAAAAAAAAGTATGAGTGCAGAAAATGCAAATATGGGCCAGTGGCGAGAATTCTTTGTAAAATGTAAAGTAATGAGTTTCAGATGTCCGACGACCGACGAACATCTCTTGTATCTTGTGTAAAACACAGACAATAGACGAGAGACAACCCTTGAAATTCAATTACGCAAATTACATCATGTTGGTAAACTTGAACATTTGGATTTGGATCTGAGATTCTGAGAACACTTGTGAACTTGTGAATTAAAAGTTTGGAATTGGAATTTTTAGTTTTGGGGGTAAAAGGTGCGTTTCGTTGTTAAGATTGGATTACTCATGGTTCATGGTAAATATATAATAATATAATATTGAACTGTACTGTATATTAATTTTTATACAGTTTTCAAGTTGTACTCTTCTCTTGAGTCTTGAGACTTGAGATGAGGGAGTCGTCTTCTAGTTTGACTGGAAGGCAAAGCCATAAATTTCATAAACATGCAGCAGATGAGTATTGAGTATGATCCATGTTTTGAACTTGCAAAAATGAGAAAAAATCTATTCTCTTAATATTGAAAATGGTTCAAGTTCTTCTCTCTACATGAAGTTTATTCTGACTCTTATTTTTTCATAAGCTTAGATTTTTCCTGAATATGTCAGTGTCAAATTGTAAATAAATCAGAGCTTTTAGCATAAAATGACAAATGAAAATGTGACATTGCAATTCATTTAAAGCAAAAAATTAAAATTCCCAAGCAGGAACAAAGCACCAGGAGCCCTCAGTCCACAGCATGCAATTTATTGGATAACACCCCGCATAAATAATTGACAGCTGTGTGTGTATTGAACATTGAAATTTGAGATGTTACATGAAATAATTTTACCGCTCTTCTTTTATCTTTTGTGACTTGTACTGCTTTCATTCTGATGATTGACTCGTGTACACAAAAGAAGATGCAAACTTGAAATTGAACTCAGTCTAAATCTCAACATAATAATAATGATCTGAGATGAAGATGCAGATGCCATAACCTACATCAAACGGAATTTAAAATAAATTACAATTACTCACACATTTTATTATGCCAAATTCCAATGAAGCACTTTGTTAATATCTCGTATCTTGTTTTTGGTATTCAACTTGTAACAACAACAGATTTTAAACATAACATTGTAAATGGACTGGAGCAGTAGCATAAACAATAAACCGTACAGTACTGCAACTATCATCTTTCTTATTGTTTGAATGAATTAAACATGCACTGATTGAGGAATTTGAGAGCCCAAAGTCGTTACATTATACATTATACGAAAATTAATGCACTTGTAATTCCATGTTTAAAAGCTGTTCTTTACATTTAGCTACTCAACTAAGTCTCGAGTTAGTTCTTGATGTTGCGGATTAAGGATTTTCTTTTTTGTTTTCAAGAATAGCAACACACTAAACAATATTTAGCATAACAGTTATCGACGTCCTTATTCTCTATTTTGTTTGGAATTCATAGTCTTCACACAGATCGTAAAGATGCTCTAGGAGTATTTTTATAGCTTTTACCGATGTTTAAATCCTTCAGGTGATGACATTATGGTCAAGAGTCAGTAGTCAGTAGTCAGCATAATGAAATGTCTTAATTTGTTTACAGCCAGCTCGTCCTCTTTTGTACAATCTGCAGTATTGAGTCTTGAGCCTTGTGATTTGTGGTCTGCAAAAATTAAGAGAACAGCAAGCAGCACAAGTGAATAAGTGAATAAGTAGCTGTTTCACATGTACTGAAATGTCTGTGGTCAGTTGTCAGTTGTGAATCTGGGTGACATGAAATACAGATATTCGTACATACGAAATACCAAAAACCAAACCGAGAATCAAGTATATTAAAGGCAGAAAAAATGAACCAAACGTCGTCACACTCATACATGCATAGTCAAATGAATATAGAACAAAGAACTAAAACCATGTACACTACACATTACACATGCGAATGTAAAATGTATTAGTAAAGACAATAAATAATAGAGCACACGTACATTGTACATTGCAGATTACACAAGATGATGGTAATAATTATCATAAGCTGTAGTCGTAGCTTTACCTTTGCACTACGTAGTAGCCTCCACCCATAATCCAGGCCTAATCGTCTTTTATTCGTAATAACCCCGCATTGAATTTTGAATTGAATGTTGGAAGAGGATGAGCAATGAGCAAAGTGCTTGTCTAGCCCAAAGAGCATATTTCATATTTCATGTCTAGTATCTAGTATCTATAGTTGCTAAAGTTGCTATTAGCAAACTAACTTGTACAATTAACAACCATTACCTCAAATGAATAGCCGATTTACACGATTACTCAGGATTATGTTACGTTAGACAGGTTAATACTTTTATATTCCTCATTCATTACTACTTTGCTGCTAATACACCAAACATTACACATTACACAATATGCACCATGGACTCGGGCAAAGATTTTCTCATAAATACCTTTCATTTTAATAATTCAGTTTTTCCTATCCATGTCCACGGGCATGCACAATGCACAATTTTCAGTGCTCGCATTTCATATGCTTATGCTTATGATATGAATGGAAAATGAAATAGCTATGCAAACCATGTGTGTGAAATTCCTATGATTCCGAAACAGTACACTTAACCTGTACATTGTACATTGTACACTGAGGCCATTTTAAGACACTACTTATTTTCTTGGAACATTTAATATTTTAATTTCAACAATAAAATTAATGGACTCGGAATGCTGACACTCTCCATCTTGAATCTTGAGTGTTGACGGTTGACCCGTGTACTGAAATCTCATGTTTTACTTATGAGTCTCAAATATCAAGTGACTTGTCACTTCTTCAACAAGGAACTAGGATATCGGTCAGCTGTTACATTTTTTGTGCATGTATTGAAGTCATATTTCATATTCCACATGTTCATTACAATATACAGATTTCAGATATTTATAACTTATTATAACACTATGATCAAAACTCAAGACAGGCACAGGGTTGAAGTTTCGCATCTTCATCTTCTTCTTGAGCAGATTAATGACTCTACTTTCTTGTTCTAAACTCAAACTTCCACACATGTAACACATACACCTGATTTACTTGCTACTGTTACTTTGTGGTGATTAGTTTGGGAACATTATATTAAGTGCACTGTACAACATACAATGTAGAGTGTACAGTGTACAGGTAATTAGTTTCTGCTCAAAACCTCTTTTAAATCTTTTTTCAGGCCGTCCACCGTCCACTGTCTACATGTTAAAAGTGTAAGCATTCACACACTCACACACATTTACATTGAGTCTTGAGTCTTCTGTTTTCTTGTATTTACCTTGTTCTGTCTTCAGTCTTCAGTCTGTGGTTTGGCCTGACTTCTTTTAGTGTCTAGTTTCTATAGTGTGATATTACAAGCTTTTAGTTGTGAGTTTTGTCTAAGCCCAGTTGTATCTCAGTCGTACGTTAACTTTTTTACACAACACAGAGTATAGAGTTAGCACGCAATGAGTAATTTAATCCTCCTCCTCCGTTTAAATTTCAAGTCTACATACACATTTTGCATACGATGCGAATGAGAAATGAGGCAGGTATATCTGTAATGTAGGTATTTGAACTAAAGAAGATATGAATGAATGAGAAATGAGAAATGAAGAATGAAAATTGCTCCGGTTTTCTATTGCAAAAAGTTACCAGTATACTGTATACTGGTTGCTGTGGTATTCAAGTATGCACGTCGTGTGCTCTTTCTCACTTTCCTCCTCTCTTTGCCGTTAAATGTTAAATATATCCGGAATCCACATGAAGGCAACAATAAATAATCATGACCAAAATATGTACAAAAACGGTTCAAAACTGTTTGTACCTTGTACCAGCAACCAGCATATTTTACTTTTACATTACACATCAACAGAACGAGTCAATAAATTCAGTGTTAAACCCTGAATCACGAATACGAATGATTTTAATAGTTGAGATGTACAGAGTACAGAGCGAATTGCTTTTGTATGTAAATATCTGTTCGGATAATCTATGCATTTACCTGTACACTTTACACTGTACATTTGTGAAGAGTGATGAACAGGAGGAAGAGGAGAAAATCCCAACAACTATAGAAATGAACGAGGACTCCAACGGTGAAGAAAAATTCAACTGTTTCAACTCCCTTTGAACTTGAATCTTGAATCTTGAATAAGAATAAGAATATCAAAGGTGGAATACAATAAGATGGACATTGTCAAATTACAAACTACACATGTACTTGTTATGAATTACTCGGGTCTCGTGTCCGTTTATATTTTACATTTTACAGTTGATGTTTAATGTTTATTCAGGTTCAAACAAATTCAAATGCAATGCCAAAGTACTGTGTACGATGTACGGCGTATGGTATTTTTATGATGGTATTTTGAATTTTCTTCCTTGTCCATCAATTTATTTCACTGCATTCCATCTTCCATTATAGTATATCTGTAATAGTAAAGTCGCATTCTATAATAATATTATTCTATCCTGTGTGGAAACAAATGATGATGGTGATGATGCCAGCTGGGCGTGCTAGATAATAAACCGATAGTTTTGCATGTTGGATCGGATTCATTCCATTCCATCTTCCGCTGCAAGTATTCTGTATTAAATGATACCAAGATTGATGGATACATCAACTGCTGCATCCACTGTACTGTCGGCGACTGTTTATTGTTTATCTACAGGATTTCTCTCCACATCCAGATTCATATTCACATCTCTACGTGTCTATTTTCATGTACAATGTACAAAGTACAAAAGTACGGACGCGTGTACTCAAAACTCAAAACAAAAATATATGTAACTCTCTAACAAACTACAAACTACAGGAATTGAATTTGTCGTCCATTTTTCACTGCCGGCTGGTGGCTGTTGGTAGTAGTTAACTATTTGAATTACTCTACACTCTACACATGTGTGTAAAATTGAACAAGACAGAAGACAGATATAAGTCATGCATTAACATTAAAATTTAAAGGGAAATAGATACAAATTGCTTACACATTCAATATTCGAATTCAATGTTTGATAGGTCTCGGTCTCGGTAGGTATATAAATGTGTGTAAAAGGGATAATATGCATGTACAAATAACAATAATGGAACACAGAAGAAAATAATGAGGTAAAGATGACTTGTGGAAACCATCGGCGAGAGTCGAGATAGATACAGATTCAATGTGTATTGTGTAGGATGGAGAATGTGATCTTGAGATGAATGCCTTTGCTTTAGTTTGTGCTCAATGTTCAATGCTCGGTTACCTGGTTACTGATGTACAGTTTATACTATTCACTGTTCACATAATATGTTATGCTTGTACCATTTAATTTTTTATCTTGTATTATGCATTTTGCCTCCTCGGTTTGCTCTGTGATTTTTTCATTGTATTTGACTCTCTTACTTACTTACTCATCTTCTTTTCAATGTTGTGATTTGTGATTTTGTTAATACGTTGGGGTGTCTTTGGTGTTGAGCTTTGAATGCTGGTGATGTTAATATAATAATAATAATGTTATGTCATCCTCAATTTGTGTTAAGGTAATTCATTTTTTTCAATAAGATGTTTCCATGAAAAATAGTTCAACCATTAACCACGCAATCATGAATGTACAATGTACAATGTAGCTTTTAAATGGGACGTATATGACGTATCGATGGACAATGAATAATGGATAATGTACAAAAATTATTCCTCTTTTCAATAGTTTTCAATAAACAACAATAAATACGCAAGATGACGAATTGAAGTTTGAAAAAGAAAAGAAACGCGTGGGTAGAAAATTTAAATGTGTAGATTCTAGATTCTAGATGCGGCTGTTGTTGTTTTGTTGTTATTGTTATTAGTGTTTGTAAGAAGAAGACCGTCTGCCATTTGCCATGCGCCATGTGTCACAAATACTCACAATCATATTTTATTATTTATGTTCAGCCAATGCTTCCGGATTTTGATTGAATGAATAAATGTCAAATCTGATTCCGTTTAATATTCAGTATTCAGTATTCAGATGTCTCATGGCAATTGAAAATACAACACACCGTACACGTGTGATATATTTCAAGTTTCAAGGAAATGAAATTCTAAATTCTGAATGTGTTCAAAGCTGCAGTACACTGTTCAAGTATTTACAGTATATGATAGAGAAACAAGGTCAATTTGCTTTGTATTTTGGTACTATAAAAATTTAATGTTACGCAATAACCTAAAGTCTCACATGTCTTTCAGTTTAAAACTGGGAAAATAACATGTGACTTTTGAGTCGTCATTAATATATCGTAATGTGATTTTTAATGTTATTTTAAATTTTATTTTATGTTTTTGACAATTTCGTGTTGGTGCAAGTCACCGTGGGGTATTTGATAATTTAAGCAGTATGCAGGAATTTTTTTGCATCGAATATCGAGTGTATCTAGCAATTATTACATAAAGTGGGTATAAAAATAGTTTTCAATAAGCAGGGAGTAAACACTCACGTTGCACTATTGTGTAAACTGTCATAAATAAATTGATGTTGTATTTGTGCACACTGTACAAAATATGGCATCATTTCCCTCTCTTTTCTCTTTTATGCCCACTGGAGAACAATAATAATAATAAGTACAGTGAAAGACGTCAGTGCGACTCTTACATAAATTTGCAAAGTTGTAGGAGGATGATTATTATTTATGTTCATTTGGGTTATTTACTGCTTATTTCTTGTTGTGTTTTGAGTTTTGACTTTTGACTTCTGATAACCCATGGGATTTGCACAGTATAAAATATAAATAAAACACTATCGGATTATATTATGTCGTATGTCATATGGCCTGATGACGCAAGGCACGAGACATGAAAGATTTGTCCCTATTGTATTTTACACCAAAAGACGTGTGGGATGAATTCAATAGTCTGAGGACTGATGGAGTTGATTAATTTCACCGTTTGATGTTTGATGTCATTTAATATGATACAAAACATAGGATTTTACTTCATGCATTCTGCAATGCTCTGT
>JABASP010004335.1:0-10429 GCA_019776565.1 Sminthurinus signatus
TGTTGAAATTTTACAAGGTGAAAAAAATAACAATTCTACTATAGTATTAACTTGCATGTAACTTTCCATCTACATCCAATAAACATGACATAGTTCTACAATGTACAATATTTAAGCATGTTTTTCTCCCTTAATTTTTACAGGTGTGACGTTTGGTTTGTTCTATTCATCTATGACTTCATACGCTAATACGGTCAGTTCTGCAGGATCAAGTGCAACTATACAGGGAATTTTCGGAGCGGCATTCGAGGGGTGAGTAATGAAAATGAAACATGGAAATGAAAAAGTAAAACTTGGTAATTTTTGACAGCAATTCCAGGAGATTAATTTGTTCTTTGTCCATTTTTAGGTTGGGTGTTGCAGCTGGATCTCTTATTGGTGGTCTCATGTTTCATTCGTATAAAGGTCAAAGAGCTTTTCAAATTTTTGGAGTTGGTGCTCTCGTCTTTTGTTTTTTACATTTAGTCATCATGTTGGTACTAAATAGAGAAACATCATATAGAGGAGTTCCGTTGGGTATTTAAGTCATATTTATTTTTCATAATAACATTAATAAACTAGTTTTCGTAATGTATAATGTATTAGATTGTATAAGTAAAAACTCGTAAGTATAAGTAAAGGAAAAACTCGTAAATATTTTGTATAATATATATATTCTGTGTATATATATATGGATAAACAGGTCTCTCACATCCGGATGGACAAGAAATGCGCCAAATAACCGCATCAACTCAAGATATGAATGACAGTGAATGACATAGAAAGAAAACTTCACATTCAAATTCTTCTCCAGAGTCAACAACTAACAATTCTCAAGGGAGATGGTGTGAAGTTAACACAAATGATGAATCTGAGTCCCAGGAAACCATACTGGATGAACAGTCGTAGTCTTAAAATGTTGTTGATTTTGTTGTTTTAACATTTTTTTATATTATAGTGTTCTAGTTATTTTATTTAAATTTGTTACTAAACAAAATTCTCGTAGCTAAAAGTACTTGTCACTTCTGTTTCCTTATTTTTGTTGGTAGCATTAAGTGGTTTTCGTTAGGGTTTTGTGTGTACCTCTACTTCAACCATTTTATAGATTTACATTCAAAATACAAAATTACATAAGTACACACTATGGATAATGTGTAGCTAAAGCACATACAAATCGTATGACACACCTATTTATGTTTTATGTTTTACATATATATACACATATATATAGCTTTAGATTTTTTATAATACAAGGGTATTTTTTTTAATATATTGTAGTTTTTCTTAGTACAACAACACCTTTTAAATAGTATTTAAACTTTTTTAATGTGTTCATGTCACACCAACTAACTTTAGAAACTAGAAAAAAGGAAACCTAACCAGTGCAGTCTATAAAATGACACTTTATATTTTCAAACAAAATGGTAATTTCATTACAAATACACTATACCTATTTATAGCATATTATGGCTGCTTATGTAGTAGTGATAATAATTATATTATTGTAATGATTTGCTAAACCCACGGGACGGGGGAAATGTTTTTCTTTGCCATAATAATTTAATGGGAAATGAAGCTATATTGCGTATAAATGAGATAATAAATCAAATGACTGAAAGGCTAGACCATATAATAATAATATAGTATAATGTTATATCCTCTTTTTCAATCCTCTAAAATCTTTTCAATAATCAATAACGCAAAAGATTTCTCACACACACGTACAATGTACGCACACAACATATTTAATATATTATAATACATACAAATATTTACCTGTAGAATATAAAATTTAATACACAAAGAATAATAAAAGTATAAAACATTGAGAGAGCTAGACGCCAAATTGGCTGATCCAAATGGTTCATTTGAGGATTGTTGTTGATTTTTCAGTTTTCTTATGCATCTTCCTCTATCAATGTTATTTTATTACTCTTTGTACAAAAAATGGCTTTAGAATTTTGCCAGTATTTTTTTTTCGTACAACTATACATAAATACATAAACAATAAATAAACATCGCTGTAGTTTAAGGTATAATGATAAATAATTATTTGTTACTTTTCAAAATTTTGGAAAAAAAACAAAGTTCTAATTTATAAGATATGAGTCTATTTTGATGACTCAATTACTTGATAAACTTTAAAACTATAAAAATATAAATATACTATAATATTAGTAACTAAAATGCTACACAATAATCATGATTATTGTGCACTTTTATAATTGTGATAAAATATTTAAAATACTAAACATCATGAATCATGAGAGTAATTTATACACTACAATAAGAAGATAGTGTATATATATATGTGAATAGCGTAGTTTGTGTTGTATACAAAATATAAAATAAACAAACGGCTCATCGATAGTGTACTAAATTATTGTTACTATGATATTTTAAGTCATATTATTTACATGAGTTTTTGTGTATAAATGTAAGAAAATGTGTTGTGTGTACTTAATCTCTTTTAATTACTATGCTGTTTACTGTTATATATATTTTTCAGAGGAATCAGAGAGAACTATTTACATTATGTAAACTGATGTCTCAAAAGCAAGAACTCTGAATAAATAGATTGTGATGCAACAGTCATCCTGAATAGTAATTATTTTTTATTCCTCCATCGATATGGATATATATATGTACATGCAACGTTGGAAATGCTTTTGGATTTTGAGTGTGAGTACTGAGTACTGCATAAAAAACTTTGACATGAGAAGTCTAATAGAAAAAACACGCATCTTTTCAACAAAAGAAAAAGCTGTGTCGCTCTTTATTTTTTCAGTTCATGATTAATGATTACATATTTTGTAATATTATTGATTATAGCACAATATGTAAAGGAACAAAATAAAACCAAAACATACATTAGATAATATAATATGTAATATATGTATATAATAGGGTAATAAATAATTATCTGCTATTATTTTGAAATATGTATTATTTTTCTCTTTATATTTAATATATAAATATTTAGTCTCTACCACAAATAACTAAAACATCCACACTGTAGTAAATTTTATTTATACTGAAGGACATTTTGCATTTTCCTCGATATGACCTCTAATGACATATGTGTAATTTAGCGAAAATAACAATAAAAAAATATGAAAAACATTGGATAACGAATAACAAAAACTACACATGGAAGCTTTTACAGCTCGCACTATATGCATGTAGGTATACATGTACATTTAAGTGTATAGTGTGTATATAGATAAATACATATTTATGTAGTATAGAGTATAGTATCACTAAATTTATCACATTATGGCAGATTCAACACTACAATTATTAACTTTTATTTTTTCTCCTTTGCCATTTTATACACCCTCTATAATAATAGTATTATGTATAGTAATTTGTTAAATATTTTTGTCTAACTCCAATAATATAGATTAGACGCGCATCACGAAGCTTGATATACATTCCAGATTCCATGTATATAAACTAAATATATATATGTCTAAATATTGACTATTGCGTGACGTATTTAAAAGTATATACATAAACCAAATATTTAATAGTGTACTCTGTATTTTTGTAGACTACAGACTAAAGAAAACAAAACAGAGTGAGGAAAAAAAAAGATATGTCATGAAGAAAATATAGTCTATAGTCTATACACTTCATTACATAATATGTAAATCATAGAAATCTTGATTGAACAATTATATAGGTTTGGTGAACTTTATTCTCTTGGGTTTATTTATAAAAAGACTGTCCACAGTCTCTTTTTCTTTTGTATGAAATTTGTAATGGCTACGCGTGAGTTTTTTCAGTTTTTTCATACTGTTCACGAAAATACCATGTACACTGTGCATTATACTTGCATTTAGAATTTAGAAGGAATATAATATTATTATGATACACAGAGTAATATAATATACAATATAATATTATTAGAATAAATATATAATATAGTTTGCCGTGTCAGATTTATCAAAGATAGATCAATTTAAGAGTTTTAATGGAGACAAATGAGAAGATCTTGATGGTGGTTATTATGATTATGTTGACGATGAGCGGTGGGATCTTCTAGTGAGTCATGCCTTCGATAGGATTTTAGATTAATATTTTCAAAATGACTATTGATTCTAGTGAGTTCAACATTGTTCGTGGTTTCATCCGTCTCATCGTCAAAATGGACCCAATCCAAATGTTGAAGATGTTTGACAGCAGCCGTGGCGGGCTCATTATCATGAAGGTTTTTATTTTCTGCACAAGAGTTTTGCCAAATCTCATAGGCCAAATTAAAAGCTTGAGCGATAGTAAGAGTGACTTGTTGAGCCATTTTCCTCTTCCGACTGACAAAACAGTAACACTCATTCAAATCATTCTTGTTGGTGGCGATGAAGGAGAAGACTGACGGGAAATTGGCGTCCATTGAACAGTGAGCAATGTCATAGATTGAGATCTGTGAACTCACTTCTCCGGAATTCCCATCCAATAAACTGATTCCTTTGGAACTAACTGTCAGTCCCACTCTACTCGTCTTTTGTCCTGCCTTCACCTGTATTCAACAGAATCAAAATTTCTTAGTGACCAAATTCATAGTGAAAGCGAGTCATATAGTAAGTTTGGTTATTATATTATGGTAAAAATATAAATGTGCATAACTGAATTTGATAAATAATAAATCTTCACGTTCATACCATTTGAATGACTGTTTTTGTAGCCTCTGCAGCATGTTCAGCACCACTTCCGGATGTTAGGACACTTCCAAGGAATTTTACATAGAATGTAACACCCTCAAGAACAGGATATCGATTTTCATTCATCCAATTGTCATTTAATGCTACAAGAGAGAGGACAAAAGAAAAATCATGACAAATTAATAAAAATATTGTTCATTTCCATATTATACAACATACATCATGTAAGCATAAAGAACTAAATTGCTTGTACATCAAAATGAAATAGTGATCACAAGGCATGGGGAAAATGATGGACTAAATGTTCAATAAGTGCCTACAAAAAAACCTTTATATGATTAAATGTGTTCATTATGTATTTACACTCATTACTCATCAAGCGTATTTTAAAATGACCATAGGCCATCATGTTTCAGTGTGTCTTTTTTATGTACTATGTATTATTTGAAGCTTGGAGTTTGAAAGATGAGACAATGATGAGATAATTCAAGATTGTCTGTAGTTGAGCTTTCACTTTTAAGTTTCATGGTAGGATTCCGCACCCTACTCGTTCTTTTCACCGCTTTTGGAATCATTTATTAGGTGGTTGTGTGCATGTTGTGTATTGTGTACAATGTGCTTTGTACATGTAAAACTACTGCAGTGTGTAGGTTGAAGCTGTACGTGCCTTTGCCTTTCTGTGAATTGTGTTGTGGGTCTAGATAATAGATACTGGATGAAAGCGGAGATCTGGAAACTGGAAACAAATGCATGGAAAATGTACATATATACAAAATACATTGCTTAGATAGTAGATGGATGTGGTAAATGTTAAAGTAGTTGGGGCCAGCGAACCGAATAAAATCCTCCAACCTAGAGCCTAGACAACCCATGTACAGAATACAGAATACATACACAACCAAACGGGAGAGAAGACGGAGAAAACTATGCAGGCATCTTTTTGAGAAGGAAAAGAGAAAGAGAGGAAAAATAGGGAAAGGATTTTGGGTGGGGACACATGCGCTGGATGAGGAAAAGGATGCAGGACGTTATTGATCTCTCTCTCGCTCTCTGTCTTTTCCATTTTCTTTGTGGATTTTCTAGTTGGAAACTTTTCTCTGCTCTTCTCTCCGCTTCTGCTTCCCTCATCCTGTATGCTCTTTCTCCTGTCTCCATGAGTAAATTGTATCCATCTATTTCTCGTCCTCTATTATCTCCCACATCCCATACATCGCATGTCCTACGTCATGCCCTATGTCCTATCCGCACATGCATAATAATATACGTAGATAGAGTAGGAGGAAGAATAAGGCCAAGAAGAATATGTTTTTCCTTTTTCCATCTACTCTGTCAACCTCTTAGGATTTCTTACATGGACTTTGATCTCTCTTCTCAATCATGAAAACGACGGAAGAACGAACTCTAGATACTAAATACTAAATATAAAATAAATAAATAAATGAACGTCGAGTGACAAAAATAATAATGGGTAATGGTAAATTTTGTTGGGATAACCAATAATGATTGTTTTGTCTTGTTTTTTTTGTATTGGAAATGTTGTACATACTACATACAATATATAATACATATGAGTTCTGATTTCTGATTGCGTGTCAACTCCAAACTCCAATCTCAACTAAAAAACCTTCGGAGCAGTTTCAAAACTACAACAAGTCCCTTGTTCTATGTTCTAGTAATGATTAAATGTGGAGTTTTCCTCTTAACTCCAAGTCTCCATAATATAATATAGTATACTATATACATATCACATATACATATGCACTTTGTATAGATTCAGTAAGACATTAATTAAAGTAAAAATGTTTATTGTCATGTTTAAATATTAAATATGTTTACGATATATATTTTTCAAAATAATAATACCATGTTCCTGCTTCCTGCACGCACAAACAAAAACATTTGCATGAAACGATCATAGAACCACATATAAATACAAATACAAATAAAAAAAAAACTCGAGCAAAGGGAATAAACAGAAACCAGAGTGAATTTATAATGTACCGTGTACAGTGTGTACACGGGCTGTGCACGTGGACAGACATAATATACTATTATTGCATGTAAAAATACAAAAGAGAGTCTGATAGAAACTATATAATATTATGTCTTGACTGCCAGGAGTAAAAAGTCCAAAGTCCAACTCTTTGCATTCACATGTAATACAATATAAAACATAAAACCATTATAAAAAATTGCAATAATCCTCTGTGTGTGTACGGTGTACAGAGAACATTGTGCATGGTAACATGACTACAACATTATGTTCGCAAAATATGACTGCAAAAAGAACCCCGTCTGTCTGTGTTAGATACATATAAGTGATATGTATTGTGGCCTTCACTCAACAGCACAAGTACAAAACTCACCTTCGCATCTCTCTAGTCTCTATTCTCTATATTATACTTTAAGTATACTGTTCAAAACACTATGCCATTTTTATTCACAACCACCTGCGAAAAATATATTTGGCAATATCTCAAAGTGTATTTCAAACTACCTCAACATATTTTGTTTTTACTCAACCTCTCCTCTCTTGTCTTTTGTCATTTTCCTTGTCCTTTCTCAAAAGGACGTTTTTTATTTCTATTTATGTCTTTCCAATTATCCTCCTTCAGTTTTAACTTGAGTGCATAAAAACTCATACTCTTGAAATTTGCATGCTGGTTGTTTGTGAAATTTTTGACAAGAACTGATAAGCACGCGTCTCGACTCTCTTCACTCTTCACTTGTCAGTCGTCACCATAAAAACAAAACAAAACTGCGTAATATTTGAGTTACTTGTTTTTTTACTTGAGCTTTGTTTGAAAATGTTACGCAGAATGTGGATTTTCTCCTCCTTTCTAACTCAGTTTAAAAACTTTGGAATCAACCTTCTGTTTGGAGCTTGGAGGAGACAAGATTAATGTAAAAGAATAAGTCGCACAGGGGATAAAAAATAGGTTTTATCTACTCGAAAAAATAGATCTCTGACTATTATTTATGACTTAGACAGTTTTTTTTCCATCTGTCTCTTTTTCATACATAATAACATATAATATATATTGCATTGTGCATACGCGTTCATGTATAATAGATCATATTTTGATCCATGTCCTTTTTTCACCCTTTTCTCTCTTTTTTTTTTACTCCAGTTCTACATTCTATAGACTTTTAGATCATTTAAACGTCTAGGATTTACCAGAGTCAAAAACAAAAAACTAATGAGAAATTCAAGAAGGAAAAAGAGACAAATAAATGTATATATACATAAACTTTTCTGTATCTTATAATTTAAATTTTAAATTATCGTCACTCTCCCTCTGCTTCCGCTTCTCTTTACTTCAATGTTCAGTGTGTGAAGAAAATAATAAAATAAACAATCAGCCGTAAGGAATAAGGAAACTGATGACTTTGTAGATTTATGCAGACTGAGGCCATTCATTTTTGTACAAACCGTGGATAAGCATTTTATGAGTTTCCTTGTGATAAATTTATTGCTAATGACTAATGACTAATATGAAATGAAGTCCAATGTCCAACTGATTGACCAAATTCCAAGTTCATGTTACTTAATACTTAATATTATTGACCATAATTTATTCCAGTAGAAAAGGCTCGTGTCTTGTGTGTCATATTTTAAAATTCATTGAAATAGCATTGAAATAGTTCAAAGACTCCAATAGGGAAAGAAAATGACTACACTTACATAACTTTTTTTTTAGTCATTTTTAAATGAGAAAGAGAGAGAGAAAATGTACCCATGTGAAATATGAATACTTGACGGAGTGGTGAGTATTGATAGGAGTAAAGTGACGAGAGTACAAAAGGTTCAAATAAAAATGCAGTTAAGAGTTACGAGTTGCATGGTGAATGTTGCGAGTTACGATTTGGACTTTGCACTCTGACTATTTATGACTTTTATTTTGTTTTGTTGTCCTATAAACATACTATGACATAATATAATGTAACATGTAAACTATGTTGGGCTTATTGCTTATTTACACACGCGACATATTAAATACATACAATATGATTAACATCCAACTTTGCTTACTTTCTACCAAGTCCAAGGATCATGTATCATGTTTGAATATCAAACATGAAGTAGGTTACATACCGAATCCCGCACGCATTTTTCCCCGTCCATATTCATTAAGTATTAATAATTATTTATTATGTATTATGAGTAGTAAAATGCTGTACTATTTGTTTATACTTTGTATCCAGAATCCAGAAACAAATAATCAAAATAAAATCCCATAAAACGATAGTATAAAAGATGATAATACGCTAGTCATGATGGTTATATTATGATTTTTATGATTTCTCAAATTCAACCATCGAAAATTGTGATTGAATTATATTTTTTAACCATGTGCCAATTTCATTTTGATGCATCAAGAAATTTGTATGTTGATATAAAAACAATAATAATAATCATTAATTAATTAGTGTTGAGATTACAGAACGAGAGAAAATAAAAGATGCTTACTTTTATGTTTAAAAGGATTCGAATTCTTGACTCGAAGGAAACCTTTAAAAAGTGACATGGTGTTGTTTTGGTTGTTCCTCCGGTTGTTATTATTCTGATTCTGATTACTTGTGTTCTCGAGATGCTGACTAATTGAAATGGGATTTGATACCGTACTCGCTCTGTTTTTACAACTATTTATATTTTGACTATTGTTCACAACATGAGATTCCAAAGTTTTCTTACTAGTAGTAGTTTTATTATTATTTTTGTTAGTATTAGTATTAAAATTTTTCAGTTGATCTTTTGAACGGTTACTGATGAGTGTACTCTCGTATTCTTCTTCTTCTGATTCCTCTTGTTCTTGTTCTTCTGACTTTAGTTTACACTGTACATTCACAATACTTTTATTTTTTTTTAAAAAATGATTTGTTCCACATGGAGATACTGAGTTTAAATACTTTTCATCACGAGACAAAAATGATTTTTGACAGGATTTTAATTGTTGTTCAATCAGATTATCATTAAATTCCTCATCCAATTGAATTAAGGGGGAGTTATCCATGGAGTTGATGAAAAGTTGGATGGATTTTGTTATTATTATATACACAATACACTCCAAAATACGAATGGTTTCTGTGTCTAATGTCTACCAATTTATTTTTACTCTTATTTGCTTTTTCACACTATATTTCTGGAAATACACTCCGGTCACTGAAAAGGTGACGATGTGTTTGATGTATACTGTATACACTATATTTATTATTATTATTATATGTTTTATGATTTATGTACTACTATTTAATAATAATATGTACACAAACCACAAGGGCTTAAACAAAATTTCAAAAAGAATTCTAAACAAATTTTTTGTGGAGCGACAAAATATTCACGTCCTCTCTTATTCACAGGGAATCTTCAAGTGAGGATTGAGGATAGGAGAATACAAGAACTTGAGCTTCTGGGCAAATGCCATGAGAAAATGTCTATTTACTCTGTATTAACATTGCTATACACTCCATACTCATGTGTCTATCCCTGTTTGTGTAGCTTGCTCTGTTGAGTTCTACTACTCTTACCTTCATATTTCACACTGTTTACTTGATACACATTACACACATATTCAAAACACACACTTGATTTAATGTCTGTTTTAAGTACTAAATGCTAAATGCTAGACAGAGTATAAAGTATAATGTGTACAGTCGGTTTTATTGCTCCTTGAAAATTCACAAACAATATGAATTACCAACTACAATCACGCACAACTCACGCACTTTTACGTACAATAAAGTAAAAAATAAATATGAACATTCACAAAATACTTAAAGGAAAAGAG
>JABASP010004336.1:0-10420 GCA_019776565.1 Sminthurinus signatus
TAATTTCTGTTCTTTTTCTTTCTTTTTTTTTTGTATAGAATGATCACTATCTTTGTACAGCAAAGAATATTGAATCCTATGGAACAGAGTATATCCATAAATTTGAGCCCAATTCCGATGCTGATAGAGCTCATCATATGCTTTTATTTGCTTGTGATAATGTTCAAGATGAACTTTTAAATGATGGATGGTGGTAAGTATATTAAATAAATATGTTATATTATGAGCAGTATAATGTCAAACTGTTTGTAGCCTCTGTAATCATTTTTATTACCAATAGTATATTTTTGTCAATATGTGCAATGTACACATATGTATAATGTACAAATATATCTATCCTATAATATATATGTAATGTATCATGTCTCACTTTTTCTTGTATAACTATTACAGGGACTGTGGTCATCATTATCAAGCTTGCAGACAGATGAGAATAGTATACGCTTGGGCTAAAAATGGTACAAATTATGAGTAAAATATATTATTATACAACATCAGTACATAGTACAAATAAACCATACTAAATCATTAATTTATTTCTATTTTTCTTTGTATTTTTTTTGTACAGCACCACCCACTGTATTACCTAAAGATGTAGGATTAAGAATTGGAGCAGAATCTAATATTAAATTTTTAGTTTTACAAGTGCACTATGCTCACCCTATGCCTGAAGGAACTCAAGATCACAGTGGATTTACTGTTCACATATCACCAGAAGAACCGAAATATCTAGCTGGTGTAATGATTATGTATAGAAATTTTCTTGACATCCCTGCTAATACAGAAAGTAATTAATTATATACACATAATATATACACAGTGTAGCTGTAGAAATATATATATAATATAATATATGTATTTTTTAAAACCTAATATGTATTTTGTTTCTTTATATATCTTTATACAAAATATAACAGAGACTCATGGAGATGTCAATTGCTATCTTGAAACAAATAGGCCAATTCATCCATTTGCATATAGAGTTCATACACATAAACTTGGTGTTGTTGTAAGTGGATATATTTTCAACAAGACTACTGGATTTAGAACATTAGCCAAAGGAAACCCTCAGTGGCCACAGGTAAATAGGAATTCATTAATTAATTAATCATAAATATATATATATATGTATAAAGTATAAAGCAAACAACACAAAAGAATATAGTATATGAATGAATGAATCAAATACACACTAAATAACAATTTAATATTATATTATATAATTCACATCTTCTTTATGTTTGTTTTGTAGGCATTTTATCCAATGCAAGGAGATCATACAGTTAATCCACAAGAACTTCTACTTGCCCGATGTACTTATAATACCACGGGATTCTTTAAAAATACAAATATTGGTATGACAGCTGGAGATGAGATGTGTAATTTATATTTAATGTACTACACGGACTCACGAGATCCAGAAGAACACTATCTTGATTGTGGAAATGAAGCCTTGTCAGATATGTCTAGATATCTTCCACCAGATTCAGATGTACCATTACCAAGAAATTTAGAATTAGAGGAGCATGCAAAAGGACATAGTATGGAACATTCTCTACACGATGAAGGTTAGTAACACTACATCACATTATCTTAATATTATTTTATATTTTATTTATATACATGTAATATATATATATATGCACACTTGATTGAAGTTTTACGTCTGCTTTAAAAAACAAGAAAGAACAAAAACATGGATAATATTTCATGTATATGTCTAAAAGCTTCTTGTTTTTGCTTGTCACTATTTTGGGATGTGATATTTTTATTTTTGCTGTAATTTTTTGTTGTTGTACTATGTATACCAATAATTATTTATTACCTTGCACCATCATCCTCCATTTTATTTATTTCCTATTTTGTGTATGTATGTGTTTGTTTCTATAATTTATGTAAAATTCAAGTTTGTATGTTATAATATATTTTCATAATCAACGTAAAAGTTGTAGAATAGTGATTTTATGTACAATTTGTCTGTTTCTTTGTATGTATTTATATACATATATGTGCATATAATATATACACGCAAAATATACAGTATAATAAATGTTTTACAATCATTATAATTTATATATTATATACATGTTGAATGTGCTGTTTTTAGTTGCTATTCCCATTCCTGGTTTGGATGCTTTAGATGTAAGAAAGAAAAGTCATGCAAAGAAAAGGCCCGGCATTGAGCTTCCAAATACACCGCACCAAGATATTTCTGTTGAAGATTCCTCCTCCTCCTATTCACTTTCAGACGGGCGAATGAGCTTTGATCGACAACTTCAACCTACAGAATATCGTTCTGTATCAGAATGGCCAAAATCAAATATCAAATTTGGACAAGTATCTGGAGTTGACTTTGATAACTCAGGAAATGTTGTAATATTTCATCGAGGAGACCGGACATGGGGTTATGGTACTTTTAATAATCAAAATGTCTTTACACAACGTAATCTTGGTCCAATAAAAACAGATACAGTATACGTACTTGATCCAAAAACTGGAAGTGTTCTACATCAATGGGGGAAAGATTTGTAAGTCTACGTACATATATATATATATATATATAGTGGAATATTTGGCATTAATGTATTTTTACAATGTTTTATAAGTTATTCAGTAACCACGTTCTAGGAGTAGTACCGTATAATATATACATACTATTATAATACGTTATGTAGAAAAAAGTTGATTTTTTTATTATATATTTTACATTATACTATTCTATATTCTATATTATAGGTTTTATATTCCACATGATATCACTGTTGCCCCAAATGGAGATACATTTTTGACAGATGTTGCTCTACATCAAGTTTTTAAGGTACAAAAAAAAACATATTCATTTGGTTTTCCTTTTTTTTGTATATATACAAGATATAATTATTTACAAAAGAGATTAAAATAAAGTAAAATGTTTCTCATATTTTTTATTTATTTATTTATTTTTTTGGTATATAATATAGTTTGAACCTGGATCTACAAAACCATCATTAGTTTTGGGAAAAGCATTTGAACCTGGAAATGATGACTATCATTTTTGTAAACCATCAGCAGTGGCAGTTTTATCCAATGGGGATTTTTTTGTAGCTGATGGTTATTGTAATACAAGAATAATTAAGTTTACAAAAGAAGGAAGGAAAATTTTTCAAATCGGCAGATCTTTTACTCCATCCATCTTTCAAACTATTACTAATTCTCGACCACCACCATTTGCTTTCAATGTTCCTCATGCTCTTGCTCTAAGTGAAGAGAAAGATATGTTATGTATTGCTGATAGAGAAAACGGCAGAATACAATGTGTTAGAGCATCCGATGGTTCTAAACTATTCATTGTTGAGAGTAATTTATTTGGTGGAAATGTCTATAGTGTTGCATATTCTTCACTTAATGGTAAGTTGGTATATTATGTTATAAATTGTTATGCAATAATTTTTATTGTTACACTATATATTGTGGTATAATATGTTTTATTCTATGTAATCATGGTTTGTTTCTTGTCCCTGTATATTTATAGATGGTACTCTTTTTGCTGTCAACGGTCGTTCTCAAGGAGGAGCAAAAGTTCAAGGTTTTGTCATTCCATTAAAAACAGCAAATACAGGAATAATTTCATCAGTATTTAGCCCAGATGGCCGTGGTTTTGGTAATCCACATGATATTGCTGTTAGTAAAAATGGAAGCCATATATATGTTACAGGTAAATAAAGTATAATATATTATATATTATGTATTTTTTTTATTCTTTAACATATACGATAAACTAATCAAGGATCTTGTTCCTTTAAAAAGAAACCATTTTAAATACTTTTTAGCAAATTGAAAGGGTGCCTCACCCATATTAAATAAATTATCTACTTATCTATCTGTAGACAAAGTATGCATTGCTATTGTAAAAAAAAAGTTTTATTATGTTTTTTATTTTACAGAAATTGCACCTCCATATCGTGTCATTAAGTTTGAAAGAATAGAACAGCCAAGAGTTGGGAAAAGTGATAATGAAAATGTTCTCATAAATTCTCAACCATCAAGTGTACAACCTAAGGAACCCGAAAGAAGAGTGGATCCAACTCCTCCAGCTTCTCTGCCAAAATTACCTAATGAAACTCAACTCAAAAAATCTGATTCCTCTGAAGATAGGTATAATATGGATAATTTTCTTTTTTTTTATACAATAACAGTACACTATACATAATTATTCATCGTAGTGTGTAAGATTGTGTGCTTGACATAAATGTTTATATATTTTTTTCCTCTATTAGTTCTTCCGTTATAATAATGGCCTTTCTAACAATTCCTCTGTTACTGTTGATTGGTATCGGAGCATGTCTGCGTATTCGTTCAAATGGTATTAGTTTAAAAAGACAATTATTCACTATTCTATGTAGTATAGAATATTTTGATATTTCATTGTTCTGTAAATTATCTATTTAATGATTTTTGTATTCTAATTCTTGGGTATAATTTTTTTGAAAAAACAACCATATTAGGATGTTGTAAGCGAACAAAGGAAACCAAAAGTTTTGCAGAATTTTTCCCCCCTAGTGCTGGATTCGAAAAATTAAGAATGGACGAAAGTGAATCAGAAAACAGTGACACAGAAGTGGAAGAATTCACAGTTTCGTCCTATCGTAAAGCTAATGCATAAATCAACAAAACCTGTTGAATTTATATAGTATATACATATATACATGAACGGAAAAGGACAAATTAATAATGTGCGTGATTTTATTCCCTTTACTTGTATGATTGATCATACTCTTAAACTCACACCGTGAAAAAAGTGATGGACTATAAAAAATAAACTTCATGAAGTGTGTGTGTGATCATAATTAAGTGTGGGTTGGTGTGTGTTCGTTTAAGGAACTGTGTGACAAATCAAAACTGCGATTCTTCGTGTTCTCATAATATAACTATACTAATAATATTTGATTTTATAACTATTATTATTATTTTTATTTAATTTGAAATGACTGAACAATACGAAATTTTTTTTAGCTTTTAGGGATTATAATGTATGACTGTATTTGTATTTTACTCATATTATATATTATAATATTATGCTGTAAAAGTTTTTTTGAAAATATTGGTAGGTGGACTTTTATTTGAAAATAGACTGCATTGTAATAACAATGCTTTGTACTTATCATGTTGTACAACAAAAAGATAAGAATGAATCACATCTAGTGTGTGTATTAGGATAAATTAACGAAAAATGTAACTTGCCTGTGGTTATAATATATATATTATATGACGGACTTGAATTATTTAAAATTTTATTTAAGGATGACATAACGTGTAAAATGTTTGTACATATTATGTATATAGGTAGATAGAGTGAATGTTTTTTTCATTCCAAAGATCAGGCTATAAACCAGGTGTATGATATTACATTAATCATTAATCTGCACAAGCGAAATTAGAAATATCAAAGTTACTGCAAACTGTTGTATTAGAAATTCAAAGAATTTTTCTTTTTCTTCCTCTCCGTGAAAAGATCATTTTAATTGATGTTTTTGGTCTATTTTAACATATCAAACTTCCAAGAGACCAACAGCTTTTTTTTTGGATAGTTTTCTTTTTAAGTTCTGTGTGCTCCAAAGTGCAGTTTATTTTTTTATTTGTGTGTTTGTAATTTTTTAACATACATAATATATATATATATATATGTATAATGAACATTGTTTTTCAAATGAGGCGTTGTAATATTTTTCCGTAACATACGAGCTTTTTTTAACCATTCTAAAAATATTTTTTCTACATTTATACCGAAAAAGGAAATTTTTTTTAAAAAAAATAATTAAAGTTTGTTTCAAGGCATTTTATATTTTATATTATAAATGATTTTTTCACTCTTGTAGGAACTAAAGAATTATATCAAGGCTTTATGATTTGTGGTTAAATGGACACACAAAAAACAAAATTCATTTCAAAAATATTCAGTTGAAAATAGTAAATTATTTTTGTGTACAATTTTGATTTGAAACCATCAGTCTCTTTTACATCAGTATTAAATCAGGCCTTGTCCTTGATGAAAAGTTGTATGGAGTATGTAATGATGATGATGTGTAACACTATAATAATTAATAATAGTTATTATTATTATTGTAATTCGTACTGTTTTTGTAAAAAAAATTGCCCATGTATCCCAATGTTACATTATCTTACAAGTTTGCAGTCTTGTTAGAAATGGTTAAAAAATATCCAAATATTACGAAAAGTTATCATTGTACTTTGTAACCGTAGCTCTTGAACCAATTTTCAAGATTATGTTTATGTTTTGTATATGTATATCATTATAAATTTACTCATGCACCTAGTGTATATTATAGTATATATTATTGTAATAGTGAGAATAGTCAATACACGCACACGTACGTCGCTTTATCTATAACATAATATATATATACAAAGAACAGAATTGTGTTTTATAAATAATGATAATAATCACTGCAGAAAACCAAATTTTAGTATAATATAATATATAAATGATTCCTATTTCAAACGTATGCTAATTTAATAAGTGTAACAATATTTTACTTATAGTTTTAATATTAAAAATATGCATGTATTAAGTTTTTTTTTACCCAATATTTACATAAAAAAAACGTCTGTACATTTTTTTTTTACTGCTTCTGTTTATGTTTCAACTAGTACAAAGCAAGTAATAAGGATGCAAGTTTTTAGAAAAAAAGGTTTGCAAAGACGAGACAATGTTGTTTTTTTTTGTCTGCAGTGTTTATCATGAAGCAGTAACCATTTTCGTATATCTACTTGTATTTAAATATATGCAAGTAAAAAAATAAATGAGAACAATGATCTTAGTTAGTACATTTATTATTAGTTTTAACTCGTGTATAAAACACATTGTGCCGCAGTGTGAAAGAAGTCAAAAGAGAAAAATAACAAACTTTAAGAAAAAGTGCTAGGAGAAAACTAATTACCTGAATTTTCGTCTCGTCCTTGTTACTTTATGAATGATATTGTCTTTAGTGTTGTATGTATACATAATATATGTAAGTACCAAGTATATATGTACAATGTTTAATATCACACTAAAATATTATAAAAAGGCAATCAAAAATCAAAACTCTAGTAATATAGAAATTTTAAGAACGGCGTACATTTGTTTACCAATCGTACAATTTAATGACTAATGATTATAATGATAATAAATTTAATACGAATAATTTACCTCATATATAAGTAAAGCGTATAAAAGAGATTGTATCTACATGGACAAAATGGTTAAACTTGTAAAATTGAAAAAAATAATTAAAAGCCATTCTTTTGTTTTTAATATACATAATATGATGATTTAGTATGATTTTTATTACAATGTATGGACACATATACTACTGGATAGTGGGCTTGAGAGTGGAGGGGGAGAAAAAACAGTGACAACCTGTTGACTTTATGATTATGTTAATATAAAATAAAGTATAAAGCATCAATAACAGCAATATATAATACTTTATTATATCCAAAAAAACAAACTAAAATCACATTTGTGGTTTCGTACCATTGCAAATTCATGACATGACACGGCGAGAAAATATATATCTCAGGTATAATGTACTTGTATAATATAATACATATTAAATGTTCATATGTAGTTCATAAATACGTTTAATGACTAAAAGAACAATAATTATTATTAAAACTGAACAAAATTATGCCTAGGTTTTTGTTATGAACAAAGTTCACTTATATGTATGAAGACAAATTATTCAGGTCCACTTGTCAAAACAGTATAAATGAAGTTGTTTCTTTTTTCAGTTACTTTTTTTAGCATGGTCCCACAGTAAAATTCTTTACATGACTTTTATAAATAAAAAAGAAGTATAGTTTTGTATTCACCCCTGATTGTGAACAACATTATAATATATTATTATAGAGGAAAAGATTTGAACAAGTCATATTTTGGCTAACAAAAAAACCAGTCATCATCTAAAAACAAGAACATTCATTAATTATTTTTGTCATATGATAGACAACTAAAAGACAAATTGTTGGATAGTATAGAATAATACAGTTTTTGTGTTTCAAAGTATTCGATAAAACAAAAAGCACAAATTAGATACAAACTGTGTATATAGTTTAAATCTAAAAACAAAAAATATAATATATATGTTTCACATATATTTTTATGCATTTAAAATACATTATCATACGTACTTTGTTAATTTTCATTCACGTATACTCTGTGTGTGTATATTATAGTACTCTCTGTTGCTAACTTTTTGTGTTTTCCCTTTCAGTTTCATGTATATAGAAAAAGTAACAACTATATATATATTGCAGTCGCATTTTGTATAACATTTGAACTAATATTGTCCTTCAATAAATAATAATAATATATGATAGCTATAAATTACATAATATATTATGACTCACAATAACTAAAAAATAGTGAACATTCACAGAATTGGCGCAATACGTTACATATTATAGCGATGCATGTACAATGTACAGTGTATTATTATGAAGTAAATCTTTGTTTCTCTTCTCTTCACAAAAACGTTTCGAGTTCAAAGGGAATTTTAGTATAAAGGAATTAAAATAGTCCAGCATCTTTCTTTAACTGTTGTTTTTTCCATGTTGGTAATTCTGTAAATGCTTTGTAATCCATTTTGAATACACTATTAAAGTCCTCTTCATTCAAGTGTACCTATATATTTCATTTGAAAAAAAAACAGGATGAATTAAATATTTAGAAGATTTTTTGTATGAAAGTTATTTTCTTTAAATGTTTAAAAGATTTTTGAAATTTGAACATTTTCTAATTTCTAACCTCTTTAGTAGCTGGATTTACATCTGTAGGTAATTTTTCTACATCTTTTTCAATTAAAACATTCAAAGGATATTTGGAACTTGATTTGTAGTCTGTACCATTTGTAAAGGCAGTTTCGAGAGCGGCGGCTGATAAAACTGGTTGTTCAGATTGAAGTTCGGCCTTTAATTCTGCAAAAGTCTTATTATCCTAAAAGAAAAAATGTATTCATAGAGCATTTTATAGTACATTTAGTTTTAAAATGCTTTGACGAATATCAAATATATTGTATGCCATAAAAAAAATAAAAACATTCCACTTACACTCCAGATTGATCTATCCCATACGCCGAAAAATCTAAAGAAATTGAAATATTTTAGAATATTTTAATAGATTAGAATAATATTATTATCACAAATCATAATACTTTCATTTTATTTAAATTATGTGTATATACATATAAAATATGACACATTATATAAAAGGGAATAAAAATGAGTGTTTTTCATACCCTGTAAATGTTGGTGGTTCATATCCCTGTTTTACTATAAGTATATTTGTGTCTGAATCTCGACCTGATGGGTCACTTTGTAAATAATTTTGAGCTAATTTGATTGAACCCATTTGTTCTTCTTTATTTGAAGAATCTCCGAACCACAAGAAAATTGTATGACCAGCATCGAGAAGCATAACATCATCCTCAATTAAATCTCCTTGTGCAAAGTTGATAATTTCTTCTGCTCTAAGATTTCCAGTTGCATTTGAGCATTGAAAAAGTCTTGGAGGAGCATCTTTGTAGTCTTCAATGGCTAATTTCTTATCTGAAGCATATTCTTCTTTTCCACCAATAGCATCCCAAAAGTCCGCCTTTTCTTGACCTTCATACACTGTTGTAGAATCGACTCGATCTTTTGTGGCAATTTTTTTGGCAACTTCTCTTTCATCTCCCGTTGAACCCTTCCCACACCATAAGTACGTTGAATCCTTCCCAACAAGAAGAAATACGTCATTTGAATTTAAGGAGGCAGCCCGAAGTTGGACTTGTATCGCTCGACATTCTCTAGGCGAACCACCTCGGATTTGCAAAAGATATGGTTTAACTGGTTCATATCCTGAGTCATCAGCGTCTCCGAGATACACAGTTATTTGACCTCCAAACATGGCAATAAAATGGGGTGGTTCTTTTCCTTGAATGACACGAATTTGAATGGCTCTTCCATCAACAGCATCGTCCAATGCAACCGCCTATGTATATAGATATTACATTATATAAATTAACTTTTTTTCTTTTTTTTGTTCAACAAATAGACTAGCAATTAAAATTTATAAATAAATGAAAATAAATGAAGTATATATTATATTATGTAAATTATAAAACAGTATTCAGCGGAAAATTCTTAAAAAAGCAGTACCTGTAAAGCAGCAGCACCACGATCTTCATTTGTTGCTTTGGATCCCTGTAATACAAAAAACGTACAAAAAAAAAGATATGAGGATACTGTGTATAATATGTTTATATTATTATTTATTATTATATGTGAGTGAAATCTGGAATTTGGCCGATCTGAAGTGTTGCGCAGCATAATGTTGTAGAATGTGCCATAGCGATGCCCAGCTCAATCTTTAACATTATGTGGCGCCAACACTTCAGAT
>JABASP010004337.1:0-10414 GCA_019776565.1 Sminthurinus signatus
TCTAACATGCGAGGCTACTGTCATTGAAAGTAATACATAATTTTGAGTACTTGACATAGAAAGTGAGAAAAGTATATGCTAAATGTAAGGATTGTGTGATAGTGAGAGCTGGAAAAGAGCGCCCCGGGCTCATCTATCTGCGATAGTCCTTACTTGTTGTAACTTACGATTTGTTACAAAATATTTGTATATACACATGTACATGATTCAATATTTTTTCTAATCCAAAATTTAAATATATCTAGGTTTGAATCTCGTTAAATCACAACTTCCTGTGATTCTAACTAATTGTGATATCGTCAAACCAGGTATACTTGAACAATAATTATAATTATTGATAAATTATTTTAAAATTACAAAATAAATAAATATTCTATGATAAATGATATATATATATATGTATTCAATATTTTGAGGGTGTAAAATACTTTCATTCTCGTTACTCGTTACTCTCATATATGTATGTATTATTGTTAGAGCTTGTAAAATTCTAACAAGATAAATATATTGCGAACTACCCACGCGGTGATTATAGTGATTATTACAATTAATTTTGTACATAATACATAATATATATATATATATGCAAACCTACATATAAATTATATGCCTAATATCAATTTCATTTATCTGTTTTGAAATTATATAGCACTGAAATGGGATTTAAATTATTTAAGACAACATATCGGTCCTGATACATTTGCAGTTTTCATTAACAGTGCCTCCCCTTCCTCTTCACATACAATAAACAATAATTCAAATGAAATCAGTTCAGAAAATTTGTTTAAAGAAGATAACGAAAGTGAAAATTCAGCACAACCAAAAAAATCAAAGTGTACTAGCTCAAGAAAACGTCATCATATATTCAAGTACTATGATGCAAAAAAGGCTGAATACTATAAAGGTCATTTTGAAACAGATGTTATGCGTAAAGGTAGGATTTCTTTTGTACTTTTAGACGTTTTGACCAAAATTAAAATTCATATAAGTATGGAATAATAATAATAATGATTGTACACACAAATGAAATGACAGTAATACTAATTATATTATATTATGTATTATGTATATATATATTTCAGATTCCAGCCATTAGTCTTAGATGTATATTAATAAGGGTTTTGTATCTTTTTTTCAGAAATGCCGTTTGAAGAATTTCTAAAACGCTTTCATGGAGATAGGTTAATATATTACATGAACTATGTATATTATATATCTACTTTTAAGTACCATAAACTAAATAAGTACATAAGGTGAATGCTTCAATTTGGATTTTCTGAGCATGGCATGTGTGTAAGGGAGTAGACGTAATGTATGACAATAAAAAAATAAATGAAAAACTCATGTATATATATTTTGTTCACACTTTCAGAGATCAGGAAAGAGTATATTTTCAACAACCTTTGAATAATACAGTGGGAAAACAAATTGTTACTGATTTTTTACAGTTTAACTGGTCCTGGACAGGTATACATAAAACATATAATATATTATGTACTATCAAATAAATTAACATTCCTACGACATTGACATATGTATATGTATAGATGTACCATTCCAACCTTGTACAAGTTTTTAGTATCTGCGTTGTGTACATGTTTAATATTGAGATTGAATTTAGTGGTATAATAGGAATGTTGTAAAAAAAACATAATGTTTTAATTATCACTAAATTCTAAAGACTTTAATATGCTTGTATATAATATATGTATTATGGCATTCTATTAGCGTCCATGGAGCTATATAGTTTCTGAAACATGTACAAGTTGTGAATGGTATAATATATTATATTTAAACTTTTTAACATTGTTACAAGAATATGAAACATTACTAAACTAAGATTTTTCTTTCTTTCTTTGACAAAAAAATATATAGTTAAACAGGCTAACGAATGGAATTGGGGACCATTAACTTCAAATTTATTGCTTATTGGTCAAAGAGGAAATGTTACTCCTTGTCATTATGATGAGCAACAAAATTTATTTTGTCAATTACATGGTCAAAAAAGATTCATCCTCTTTCCTCCTGAAAATTTTCCATATTTATATCCGTATCCAGTTCATCATCCGAATGATCGTCAATCACAAGTAGATTTCGATCAACCTAATTTAGAATGTTATCCCAAATTCCCAATGGCCCGTGGTGTTGAAGCGATACTCAATCCAGGAGAAGTGTTATATATCCCCATGTATTACTGGCATCATGTGATCAATACACAAGACACCATTGCAATCAACTTTTGGCATAAAGTAATTATAATATTATGTTATAGTTTATAGTAGTATATTATATTATGTATAATATATAGAATTTTTAAGTGTTCATGTTTTATTTCAGTAATTGCATCTCATGTTTCTTTCTTTCTTTCTTTGTTTTTGCTCCTACTTTATGATACTAGGGTGGTGCAAATGCGACTCCGATCGAATATCCTCTCAAAAGCCATCAAAAAGTGGCAATGGTCCGTAATATTGAAAAATTGACGTACCAGGCATTATCAGAGGATGGAAATGAGTTAAAAAATATTCTACACTGGCTTGTGGATGGGAGATTCTAACAAATTCTAATTTACTGTTATACCTCCATATGTTATTATATATTTGTTACTCATTGTTTTCATCGGTATTCTATAAAAAAGAAATAAATATACTACTATAATCGAACACACAAAAAAATTCACTACATTATAATATATTATATATATGTTTCTATAAATCACAGTGATAAAACATCAAAGCCCTTACACGACAAACGTAATAAATAATATATTAAGTATCTAATAATAATAATATATTTACAAATGTCATGTTGAACAGTATCCTATTATTATTATTTATTATGATTATTACCTCAATTTCTACTGATTGTGTATTGTGTATATGCATAACAAAATAATACTATAAGTACCGTGTAATATTATGTAATAATTATTTTTAACAAAAATTGTAATGATTCGCAATTTAGTATTGTAATAATGTAATAGCTATACATACATTATACCAGAAAACAAAAACTTAGACATAATAATAACGTAAACGCATTGTACTTTTACAAAAAATAATATAATACGTTTAATAAAACCCGACTTTCTATACTTTACAAGTAAAATGCTAATAATTTGCAACTTTATCTCCTTCCCCTCATAAAAGTTTCATAACTAAACAAAATGGTGTTATTCAGTTTTTTTTTATTTACGATTATTCATTCATGAGAAGCACAGAATGCATATAATATATATACGTATATACAGTATCTTCTATATAACTGAAAATTCACATGAAATGGTGTTTTTGATGTTAGTTGAAGTTGAAGAACTGATAGTTATTACAATAATCTATAGTTTACATCATCATAGGTAATATACATACATGATAAAACAGTTTTTATTTATTTCATAGTAAACTGCTCATCACAAGCATAATGTGTACTCTACATGTGTATATGTATAGCTTCTCTCTGCTGTATTTTGGATAGATTATTTGAAGCACATTTTCTTCAACAACAGAATCCACAATCCACAAGTTGAAAAATTAAAATGAACATTTGACAATAATAGTAATTATGACTATTTTATTACTAAATAAATATTCCAGTTATTATATAATATTATATATAAAGTCCAGTCGCTTGATATACTTCTCTATTTTCTACACAAGAGAAAACACAATCATTTTTATTTTTTATAGTAATAACATGTTTCGTATAATATCTCTCTACATGTGTATCATAATATGACAAGTATTCGGCTACATTAATTTTCGTTAATATATTTTCTATGAAACACATTGATTTACATAATATATACATTTAAAAATTAAAATACAGTGTATTATTATATTTTATCAATATCTTTTCTTTAATCAACTGTATTACTTGGATGCCTTTGCCAAAGATGATATAGATGCCTGAACTTCCGATGGGCCTTTATTTGACAATACAACACTACTCTCTCGCCCTTGACCTGTTAATTTTAGAAAAATAAATATTATTTACTTTTACACAGTAAAACATTGTAAAATTGCCAATAATAATTATTATTACATACATTCATACATTAAAAGTTATCCATTAATCTTATACCATATCGAGCATAAACTTTCGGCACAACGTCTTTACATTCACGGATTAAGATTGGTAATGAAGGATTAGCCAATTTCATTGGAACATAGTGTTTTTCAATCCACTCCCTATATTTATGAATAAAATAAAAATAATAAGATATAACTATTTCACATAATAATATTATATAACTTTGTAAATATTATATAATATCAAAATACACAATTTTATGAAAATTTTAACAAACACGAGAAAAAAACACATTGTCAAAACAGAGTATAAACAAAAACAACAATCTACATTCTACATAAATCTTTGATTGTCGATAAAAAAGTGTAAAGTGTAAACATTTTAAAAATATTATTATTATTGTACCTGACTCCTTTAGAAGCTGGAGATTTTTGACAAAGGTGAATACGTAATTCACGTACTGCTGTACTCACTGCATTTGCCATAATTATAACTTAATCTTGATAAAAATTAAATATTTACAATGTTTCGTTCTGGAACCACATTCACAAGAATTTTTTTTTTTTTTTGCTCTTTTTCAATTTTTGCGTTGTGACCAAAATCATTGAGAGACTTTGTGGGATTTGTGGGAAAAATTGGTTTTAAGTAGTGCAAAAAAATAGTGCAAAAGTGAATAGACGTATAAAACTAATTAAAAATATTTTATTTTGCATTTCTATACATGGTATAGTTATTAGGGAAAGTTAACTTTTTTGAGGGTTTGACATAAATTGACAAGTGGAAATACAAGTACATATTATTATTTATCCTTTTAAAATTGTTATTGTTGTAAAAAAAAGTCTCATTAAAAAGTATATTCAAGGGTACTTTGGTCATGTACACATGATGTAAAATGTAAATATTTCAGTTTAGAAAAAAGTGAATCCTAAAAATAAAACCTCAAATTATATGATATATAGAGTAAAACATTTCTGAATGAATAACACAACAATAATTCAGACCACTCAGCCTTTACAGTATTATAGTAAAATACACGTTAACTATCCTCTATAATTTCACATGGCATTTTACGTCAATTTCACTCCAGATGTATATCCGGACCAAGATGATAGAGTATTAGTTTGGTGGTTTCCACAAGTAAAAGCCATAAAACAATAATATATATTATATTATTATTATACAGACATTATTCTATATTATAGTGTCATATAAGTCATAGGTTATAATAATATTATATGATTGAATGATGAATGATAATATACTATTTACATCTTTGTTGTTTATTTTGTACAGGAATTCTCACAGTCTCAACTTGGAGATAGAGTACTAGGTAAAACATGATGTTTTTTTTTGGTTCTAAATATTTTGAAAAATATGGTTTTTGTTGTGATGCATAATGTATATAATATAATATATATTATTCATTTAATTCTTTGCATTTTATATTAATGATAGTTTTATATAATATATTATATTTATATTTCAGGTTCTAATGCATGTACTCTCATAGCTGTACTCGTTGCAGCCCGAGTTCATGAATTTAATATTCAAATTTGGGGATACCCAGATCAACCCCTTTCTAGAATGTTAGTATCAACCGTTGCAGAATCTATTATTGAAGGAAATGAACTGTATGAACATTTAGCTGTTAATGGTCTATTAGAGGATGTCAATTTAAATGTACCAGAAGCCATTGATGCAGTTCAAACTAGATTTCCTTTTATAACTGAATGGACTGAGCGAACAACCACAATCATACTACCTCTAGGAGCAACTTTATCGAATGCTATTCGACCCACCCTTATAGAATGGTCTCTAAATCCACCACCAAATAAACGAGTAAGTCATTTTACTAACAACTCATATATTATATCATGCAGGTTCTGAAACACATACTGATTAAATCATATGTCACAATCTTTTATATATAGGCAAATGCTGACTTATTTATAGTCCTTGTAGCGAATTCTCGGACAGTCCTTTTTGTATATCAACCTCAATTAGATAAGGTAACAACAATACAATAATAATATCCATACATTATTTTGGTTTCCGTGATTTAGTGCCTGTGATTGTGTCATATTCTACAACTGGCACACACATTATAATACATGTTGTTGTAACAGCCAGAGCCAATATTTCAATTCTCTTGCTTTTATATTTTTCAGATAACACTGATAGATAGTCATTCGCATACCAATATACACGCTGGCTCAGTTATTGCCCAATCGAGATTTGGGGAATTAGATCATTTATGTGATTGGTAATAATTATATATAAATTTGTTTGTTTGTTTTTTTGTAATAGTGCATTTTATTCAATGTTGTTTTTTTAAAAAAAAATTATATATCATGTAATAATACAGACATTGAAGTGCCTAATTGAAAATATTTTCTGTCACTATAATTCTGTTTAGGTATGCTGAAATGTGTTTACAGTCATTCGGCATCGGACCAACGATTATGCCATACGAGGTCGCATTTTTGTACGTCGCCGATATTAATTAATTACAATAATAATTATTATTAAAAGAACTACGATTTCCGGTAAAACGAGTATTAAAAATAATTTACATACCACAGTGGATAAATAAATCGGTATGACAAATTATTATTCATTATAATAATTTTCTAAGTCTATATTATTATGAGTTAAACCAGTTTTTAACATAGTTTATTTTAAATTTCAAGTCAATTTTAATAATTTTGAAGTGTATGGTCAAAAACAAAAGGCTTTTAGAAAGTAGAAAATTCACAAATAAATTTGATGTAAAGGAATTCCTGTGAGTAAAACTAAGTGAAATTTACCTCTAAAACGGTGACTTTTAGTTTTAGAAAGGGACTCCTGCCTAAATGGGGTCAAACTACTCGGTATCAAAAGTCCTACTAATCTGTTTTCCTGTTTTATAAAATGTCTCTATTGCAGTACATTTGCATCACTTCTAAGAAAACTTTTATCAGAGTGTAGTATGTAGTACATATAATATATAATATAGTCAATAACCACTTTTTTCTTGACAATAATAAGAACAATAGTTATTGGTAGTCAAGTTTTTAGTTTGAATACTTTTGTGAAGTCAAGGGACAAAAGTTGCACAATGCAGATCATATTTATCATTTATAATTTATATTATAGATTATGAGAGAATATGTATTTATTATTTAAACCATTCAGTATGTATTATGTTGATTAAAACGTCCAGGGTCTCTAAAAAATATAATTTTCTTTTGAAAAATAGTGAGAATAATAATAAAACATTTACGTTGTTTATGGATTCCGCAACTTTACATCAATATTATTATGACTCATATTTTATTATGATATTATATGATACTATTTTACTAATTTTGACAAGAAATATATATTATTATGAGCAGAACTTAAGAATACTCGAAACCATTATAGATAGATATATATTATATACATGTATGTTATACTGCAAACTTACTTTACAAAATATTACGAATGTATTGTTTCTCTGTTATGTTGAAAAAAATTGTATAAAAAGTAACAATGTGTATATACATTATACATATATTATTATTATGTGTATACCATAGACTTGAATGATAATTTAAAAGTATATTATATATCAACGAACGAAAAAATAAATAAATTAAACAAGTCGCACTTTTATAAAGTATCAAAACTGATTCTCTGATTACATTTTGTTTCTCAAATTTTATGAGTCGACCATTTTTTCATATGCCATGTTTTTATGTTTTTAGTTTTAAACAGTATGCACTAATTAACATATACTTGAGTATACGTAAACAGGACAGAAAACATTCGTATACTTAGTATTAAACTAGTATAATATATAGAATATAATTTCTTTTATTTCAGATTTGACTTGATTTTGGGAAGCGTACAAATTTTTTTAATGTTATATTTAGCGTTATAAGTTTTAGAAGTAAGCCTATATTATATATATAATGATGTATATAATATATTATATCAGCAGAGTATTAATACTATACATAAAGTCGAATATGATATTAATATTAAGATAATTAAAATAGGATATAATTATGCACGTATGTTTTACAACGATTATGAATTCATATTATCAGTATTATAAAGTTCATAATTGAATGCGGCATCATTCAGCATAAACGTAAAATATCAATACCTCATATTCAGTTTTCCTCTCAACATTTATCATTAGGCTTTTGCGGGCAGTGGAATTGCAAAAAATATATATCAACTTTTCGCAAATTAACAATGATGCAAAATGTATTAAAAAATTACAAATCATTCAAAATGTGTTCTTTCTTTTTTTTCAAAATAATGGCATTATTTGTAGTTTAAATTTATAGGCATATACATATAACTACATTGTAACAGTTAATAGTAAAACTTATAGCAAAAGAGTTGGGTTATTGTTTATCAACAATAATTACGATATTACACACATATATTTAAAATAGTTTTATATGGTTTTTAAGTTTTAGGTATATATATTATTATATAGGTACAAATAGATAATAGAAATAAATAGAAATCACTGTCAACATACCAATAAATGGCTATATTTCTACGTTTACATAAAATGTAATTGGTAAATAAATAATGGACGATAACTAAATAATTGATTAGAATTTTGCTCATAGCTTGTAATCACTCTTGTTTATATGGTTTATATATATATATATCTAATACAAGATCAGTTGTTAACATTTTGTTTTGTTATCATTAACTAATAGTAGTTAAAACTGAAGAATAAAAGACAATAACATATTTTATACTACGTATAAGAAGATTAAAAGAAGTATATATAAGCACAACTCTCTTTTTTTCTTTATATAAAAAAAATTAATCAAATTTTCAAAACTATATACTACTTTGTAATATATTATTTTCATATTCTATTATATACAATATTATTATATTCTCTATAAGTTATGTTCTATATATACTACGCATATATGTAGAATCTCTGTCTCTCTCTCTAGCATTCTATAATTTACTAGGAGTTGTACATTAAGGATAATATTATTTATATAAACATTTCGAGTATTAAGCATGCATACAGTACCAGGAGGGATGAAATATTCCAGTATTTTATGAATTTCATTGATATTTTCTTCAATACTATCAAAAGCTTTCCCATTTCAAAAAAATTGTCGAAATCGCACAGGCTTGAAAGATTATTATATTTTTCTTATAAAACACAAAGCTTAAACACTACTTACATCACCATATAGCTGATTCCAGTTTTCCAGTGCACCCAAGCAACCAGGAGAGGTGCTTGGTCGTACTTTCTTTAATGAATCTTTAAAGTCTTTCAATGAAATACTTCTCATTTTTGATACATCTAATGACTTAACTTCAGCTGAATTCAATCCTAAAAATAAATTGAGCCAAAATACATAAATACAATTCATCCTCACTGTACATAAGATATTATACTTATAATTGAACTAAGACAAACTATTTTTTTTACTCTCAACCACTACATAACATGAACAATTATTATTATTATACAATATAAAATAAAATCAATAAAAATTACCTCTAATAGGACCAAGAGCAGCGTCTTTTGCAAGGGCTGTTAAATCTGAACCAGAATATCCGTCAGTAAGAGTAGCCAATTCATTCAACTCCCTTGAGCTCAATGGATCTCCGTGATTGGAAAGTAACCTATATAACAATCAATATAATGATGACATCAAAATCAACAAATTTAAATCCTTTGAAGTCTTTTATATTTTATATTCACCGTCAATTGTATTGTTATATATATATATGATAAAATTTATCAAGGCAACATAACAAAGGAATAAGGAAATTGAAATACTATAGTATATAAATATATAACATAGTCTGCCTTAATATACCTTTTGAGTAAAGTCACTCTTGTAGGATGGTCCGGAAGGGAAACGTAAATTCTTTTAGGAAATCGCCTGTACAAACCAAATAATAATAACAATAATTATTACAAAACATGAAACACACTTTGTAGTTGTAAATTGGAAAAGACTACAATATCGTAGACTTTGAAAATATACGATTGATTGTCATTTTTGGATTATGTGTAATGTATCCTTTAAAAACTTACCTTAAAGCAGCATCATCCAATTCTTGTGGACGATTTGTAGCACCCATTACAAGTATTCTTTCATCAGCTTGTGAGTGTAAGCCATCAAATTCCACTAGAAATTCTGTTTTAAGTCTTCTACTGGCCTTTAATAATTTATTACAATGAATACAGTTTTCAAGTAGTGTCGTAAGAGATTTCGTCATTTATAATTTAAATTTTACATGTACAATGTAAATATATATATGTCAGTAATAGATTAATGTAACCATATATATATTATACTTACCTCATGCTCATTTTCTTTACGTTCACAGAGTAAGGAATCTATTTCATCTACAAATATTA
>JABASP010004338.1:0-10411 GCA_019776565.1 Sminthurinus signatus
AAGATGGTAAGATTTTTACACATATAGAACATAATATAATAAATGTTTTTAATTTAATTTAATTTTATGAGAATAATTATTATTGTTCACATATTCTTGGACAGGAATAAAACAGTATACATTATACATACATTGTCTTATTTTTGCAGGTTTAGCCACATTATGTGTAGTACTTGTTGGCTCTGCAATATTATACGAAGGATTAAGAACATTAAGAGATTATCTCTTAAATAGATTTGTTGATAGAAGGAAACAATGGAGGATTTTAGAAAATCGTTTGAGATTAAATGGAAATGATGATTCAAGTCCAATAGGAGAAATTGGAAGTGGAGAAGGACCAAGTGGAAGTCGAGGAAGAATTAGTACGAGTATCACTTCTCATTATGGTGGTGGTGATGGGGCCGGTGATTCTGCATCTGCATCTTTGATGACATCCCCGGTAGAAGATGATGATGATTATGAATTAAATTCATCAAAACAAAATGTGCCTAAAAAAACAAGTAGTAGTAGAATTCTGGGTGGAAGTACTATTGGAAATTTTTCAACACCTAATCGTACAGAACAATTTCATGCCTTTTCCTTATTAGTAATATCAACCCTGATTCATATGATTTATATCACACTTGGATATATTTTTATGCTCTCTGTGATGACTTTTAATGTATGGATTTTAGGTAAGAATAATATTATATATTATAATATACTTGCAAAATGTAATAACACATCTACACTACAATAATTAGATATAATTTGATACAATTTTGTTACTTGTTACTCATGTTTTGTACATAATAATAATGACAGCTCCTTGTATATATTTATTTATTATGTTTTATAGTGGCTGTTGCTATTGGAGTTGGTATTGGTCAATTTTTATTTGGTGTTTTTCGAAGAACGGACAATTGTATAAAGGAACCAAGTTTATTAACAGGAAATACAAATAGTAGTGATACTTTTAATACAGCATCACCTTCCTCAAATCCATCAGGATCTAATTCACAAAACCGTGTACATTCATTAAAACAAGTACAAGAAGAAGAAGAGAAACAGGATGTGGAAGGAGAAATGCGAAGAATCCGAGATATAAAAATCAAAAATAAAAATTTAACACCTGTACGAAACTGTGATGATGGAAATGTTCAGAGTGATTATTATTCAAATTCCAGTTCTTCATGCTACTCGGGTAGTTCTGGATCGGATAATCAACGTAGTGAAAAACTTACAACAACTGAAATTAGTGTTCATAATGTGTCTACTCCAGATTCCTATCCTAAAAATGCAATATAAAAGTGCCTATACAAGTAGAATTTTAAAGGGTTTTTTTTTCTCTTTGGGTTATTTTCTCAAAATCCATATAATTTATATATATATCACGGGTCTTATTTCTGTACCGCCGAAACGCCAGACATAATCAATTAAAAAACATTTTGAAATTCGTTTATGTAAATTTCCTAAGCAACTGAATTTAAATAGTACGTACAATTAAAGTACGTATTATATTGTACCTAAAATACGAGTTATTCTGGGGGGTTTTATTTTTTAAACCACATCGTATGAATGGCAAACGTAGACTAATGCATTCATACAATATTACCATACTATACTATTGGCTTACAGCAGAGATTTCAGTTGCTTAGGAAATTTACATCTTGCTAATTGTTTTTTACATAACATTGTCTGGCAGTTCGGCGGTACAGAAATAAGACCCGTGTATATATATATATACAAGAGTTTGATCTTCTAATGTGTTACATATTATGAGATAGTATAAAATGTACTTATTACATTGTTCCATTTTTTATAAATGTGTGTTTGGTTTTTTAACTGTTTCAAACACGAAGGTTAAGTTGTATGCTTCTCTAACTACATTCCAATAATGATAAGTGATGTTCTACATATTTATATACTTATTTACTAATATAATATAACATTATAACTTATGATCGAATTTTGTTTATCGAAGCAGCTCGTTTTACTTTTAAAACTTAAAATAGTATGTTAGTTAATTTTTTTATACACAACACAAGTATGTAATACAATGTACTGCTTGTAATTTTTTTTTGTTCATCTCATACGTTGAATTTTACCATATTGTTTGTCTGAATTTTTAAGTATACCATTATATTTTATATAGTAATGATTAATGATAAATAATTATTATAAATGATAAATTATCAAAGTACAATGAAAGTTTTAGGAATCGAGATATTTTATACATATTATACACAAACAAAGAAATGCTATACGGTGTGTAATATTATACATTTTACTTATGTACCGAATTTTTCACATGTTCTGACTGAAAAATCACCTATATACAGATACTGATATGAAATGTATTATGGATAATTTATTTTACAATATTCAATATTCTGATGTAAAGATTCAACTATACATTGCTGTGTGTGTTCAAGCCATGAGAATGATATATTATGAGGAGAAGCATATAATTATATGTGTACTAACAAAAAATAGTATGTAGAGCGTAGATATATTATGTGTATTGTATTTATGGTACCTAATACTTTTGTTTTACTAGCTTTATTTGGGGCTTTATTTATATCTTCCATGTACATGCATAGAGAATGCAGTTAAATTTTTATACATAATAATATGTAGACTTGTCAAAAGTCGACAATCCAGTCAATCCAAAATGTACCATTTTAACTTATTTACCATTTTATATCCACCTATACATATTTTACATACCTATATACATACATTATTATAGTCCTCTCTGTATCCTACCTTTATAGTCATTTATATAATTCATGTACCTCATAATAATTTAATGAATAATAATTATTGTATTTCTTAAAATACTTAAAATATGTGCGATTAAAACAAGAGATGTTTTCCATGAACAAAGTGTCTCTGATCTCTCTTGTTTTTTTTTTCCTTCAGTTTTGTGAATGAGCAAATCGTTGAAGCACTGTAGGCATCGTTGGAGCTTGCGTGTTTTTTGAAAATTTGCATATATTGCCTGAAAAAATTACAACTCATTCTCAAAATATTTTAATTTTTAACAGTACATTTAAGTAAAAAAGGAACAAAAGTACTATATTTAGATCAGCAATTATGAGTGAAGGACAGTGGTGTCTCATTGAGTCTGACCCAGGAGTTTTTTCTGAGCTGATACGAGAATTCGGTAAAAAAAAAAACTGGTTTGTGTTTATGTCGGTGTTTAAAAGTAGTAAAAAAAAATGTATACCGTTTAAGTATTTAAATGACTGTGTATAATATATATTTATTTGTAATACATTATGACTGTTATTTAATTTCTATACTCTATATATCTTTATTTAATGTTTTAGGTGTCAGTGGTTTACAAGTTGAAGAACTGTGGAGTTTGGAAGCTGAATTTTTTGAGAGACTCAAGTAAGTTTTGATTCATTAAATAACATTCCACATTATTCAATCACAAGCTAAAAATTAGATATAAATATCATCATTAAAAAATGTCAACTTTGAAATTTTAGGCCTGTGCATGGTTTAATTTTTCTGTTTAAATGGATTGGGCCATCAGCAGCTGATGAAATCAAAGGAAATATTGTTCAAGATTCTCGTTTGGATAAAATTTTCTTTGGTATGTGACAAATACAATAATACAAATAAAAGTGTATTTAAATTGGATTAAAATGATATAATCATGACTTTATTTTTTAATCAATTGTGCAATAATTGTACTCTTTCTGTTTTACAGCTAAGCAAGTAATTCAAAATGCTTGTGCTACTCAGGTAAATAAAATATGTACATCATATAGTTATATGTATTATTATTACTATTTTCTTCTTATAACAAATCATAGGCAAAAACTTCAAGCTATCGTCTTCTTAAAAAAAATAAAATGCAGAGATGATGAAATGAATAAAAAAATTCTGTTATTTCTGTTATTTATTTATATAGGCACTTATTTCAATTCTAATGAATTGTAATGCATCTGGTATGGAATTGGGACCTATTCTATCTGAATTCAAAGAATTTACAAAGTCTTTTGACCCAGCAATGAAAGGATTGGCACTTTCCAATCAAGATGTCATTCGAAGTGTCCACAATTCCTTTTCTCGACAAACTGTATTTGAATTTGATCAAAAGAGTTCCTCAAAGGATGAAGATGTCTATCATTTTGTTGGTTATGTCCCCATTGATGGTCGTTTGTATGAATTAGATGGATTGAAAGAAGGACCAATTGATTTAGGTCCAATTCCAGAAGGGAAAGATTGGACTGAAGTAGTTCGTCCAGCATTACAGGATAGAATAAATAAGTATAGTGAAGGTGAAATTCATTTTAATTTATTGGCAGTCATATCTGACAGAAAAACCATGTATGAAAAACAACTTCAAGAACTGGAATCAAATAACCCTACCCAAACAACAGAAATTCTCAAGCTTCGTGAACTAGTGGAAGAGGAACAAGTAAAGCGTAACAGATACAAGTTGGAAAATGTTAGACGGAAACATAATTACTTACCTTTGATTGTTCAATTTTTGAAAGAATTAGCACATCAAAAACAATTGATTCCATTACTTGAAAAAGCTAAAGAAAAAAGTAAAATTCGTGCAGAAGAAAAAAAAGCTGCCAAATCCTAAATAATTGAAGTAGAAGAGAAAACAAAAAAAGAAAAAAAGTACCATGAAATTTTACAAGTAATATTCTACATTACAAAATTATAATAATAATATATTATTATTGTATTTAATACTTTTTATAAATTTTATTTTGTCCATTTTCCATGTCAAGAAAACGAGTACACTCTCATCTATTTCTACAATAAAACTATATTAGTAGTAAACAAAAAACCAATTTAAGTAACTGTAGATTGTAATCCATATGTTTCATATTTATAAATTTTGCTATTATGTATTAATATAAATAATGTATTATTTCATTTACGCTTGATTTTTAAAAAAAGAAGAAGTAAAATCAATAAAATACATTGAATTTTCTATTACAAAATATTTCAAATTATCTCTTTAATAATTCATAGGAAAATAAACTTACAATTACTATTATCATGAGAATGGTAAAATGTGAAAGTTAGGTTTTATAGAAATAGAATAGACTTGTATAATATACTTATATTGATTGTTTCAGCAACCTTTTTTGGATTTATTTTTTAATCACAAATAGGTTTCCGTACAGTTCATACATTCTGTTACGATCATATTAATTCATATTTTAAAAAGTAGTTGCCTATTGTTATTCAGCCTTGCTGCTATAAAAATATGAAATTGAAAGGTACAAGATAAAAAACACATTTACTTTACTTTTTCGTAGCTAAATTATTATTATTATTATAGTTTATTTTACTATTGATTAAACCGTATCGTGAAATCTCAAAAAAATATCTAGGTTTTTCTAAAATCCATTATAAAATATACTAGTAAAAAACGTTTTATAAAACAAAGAACACATATTTAGATTCAACATAGGACATAAATTCCAATGTACGCATAAAAACATATTATACATGTGTAAACATTTCCTATAATATTATAGTATACTTAGCGCTTTATCAAGTCTTCATGTTATTGGAAATCGTAAAAGTATAAGTAAAGACTATTCTTATCATCTCTTAAGTAACAATAAGTCAGTAAATAATGTTAAATTCAGTAATTAAAATGCTAAGATTTCTGGTGAACCATTTATATGGAGTAAATAATGATTGGTATATCAAAAAAAAAAGAAGTACAAATAATGGTAAATTTATAACTTGAATTTATAGTAGATTATGAAGAATTTTTGAAAAAGTAATAATGTATTTATAATTTATAATATGAAGTACTATTTTTTTAAAACAACACACCAGCAGCTTTACTTAATACTTCAGGTTCAGAGAGATAATCACCAATATTTTTAAATGCATCTTCAATTTTTTTCAGGTACTCTGTTCTTTTTTTCTTATTCATTGAAAGTACTTGCTCATGATAGTGTTCCACAAGATTTTCTACTCGATAAATATCTGCTTTTGCATAACGGAAACATTTGTCTCTTTTAGCTTGTGTAAAATGACTATACAAATTACCGACTCTCTGCTTCACTTCATTGAAATCTTGTTGATTCAAAATATCATCCGGGGTTTTTACAATTCCTACAATATCACACTTTTCTCCATTTTCTTTGTCCTCATTTTCCAAATTGTCCTCCGTTTCCCTGTCAACCAGCCCAGTTTGTTGTAAAGCTGAAAATGCATTTCTACGATGTACTAGATTTTTGTTCTGAGTATTAAATTCCGTCCAGGCATCCTGCCGTTCTTTTTCAGATAAATCTTCATCAATTCTATTTTCTAATAGAGAATCATGTTCAACATATGACTGGATAAAATCAGGAAGAGATATCATCAACTGAGCCAATAGCTTATCCTTAGGGACTGACGGAGTATCACGAACTTCATATGGATGGAATTTGTACATTTCTTTGAAATCTTCCTGAGTGAAATGTCGAGTTATCTATGCAGAAATAATAAGACATCAGACAAAATACGAATTATAAATGTGTTAAAGTTAAATGTTCATTTAGTACTGTTGTAATAATAATAATAATTCATTCATAAAATACAAGCATGCACCTTAGTAACAACAAGATTCTAATTTTATAAATTACCTGATGTTCATCGACAACACGTCCTGAAGTTGAAAGCTTCACAATTTGTCGGTTGTAGATTTTCTCTTCCATTGTTCCTTTTCCTAAAAGACGGTACACATAACAAGGTTTCTTTTGTCCAAAGCGATAGACTCTGAAAATTGATTGTAAGTCCTGTGCAGGATTCCAACTAGCATCAAATATGACAACTCTATTAGCAGCCTGTAAGTTAATTCCAATACCTATACAAATAGAAAACAGGCAAATCTCATTATTATCATTATGCTTCATTTTTACATAATAATTAACATTCATTATTACTATTAGAGTTTAACACAAGTAGAAATAGCTCAAAATTTTTGAAAATTACAAGAAATAGATATATGGATTCTTACCGCCAGCTTTTGTGGAAATTAAAAAAACCTTGGCTCTATAATTTCAAGAAAAATCACAACATTAATTTTAAGAATAAATCTAGAATTGAATCCAACAGACAAACATGAGAATACTTGCAAAGCAACACATAACATTAAAAATTAGAATAACATAATAATCACCTTGAAGAATCAGTATTTTTGTTAAAAGTCTGACAATCTTTTTGCCTATCCTCAGATTTGACTCCTCCATCAATACGAAAATACTCAATTCCTTTGCGCCAACGAGTTGAGACTCTTGTATCAAAAAGATTTAATTCATTTCTAGCTTCTTTATCAAGTTCCTCCAAAAAACTCTCAATCAGATCTAAGGACCTACATACAAAGATACAGAATTGTTTTTACTACTTTTGCTAGAATGTATTATAAATACATTGGATTAATTAAACATAATGAAATATGAAAATAAACATTTATTTCATAAATATATTCATACAAAAAACTTACGTGAGAGTTTGACTAAAAATAAGAAGACGATCACCAATATTTTCACACATTTTTATGATTTCTAATAAAACTACAAATTTTGATCCCATCTCCAAACGATCAATGTCATCTTTGCATTCAAAAAATTGACTCCACCAATCACCTCCTTGTTCAATTACATCACTGCTCAATGGAACTTGTTTTTCCTCTGCATTCTCGTTTGGAAAATAGTAATTCATTCCGGATGAGACTCCATCCTCATCTGCCCCTTCTTCCATTTCTATATCAGGAATGAGGAAATCTGGATCTGGATAATCTTCACTATTGTCATCATTTTCGACTTCTTGTTCTAGGTCTAAATCTGAAGCATAACCGGAAGTAGTTGAAGTAGGAGCTAAAAAGTCTCCCTCTTTATTTTGCTTAACTTTGAGAACAGAAGGGTGAGCCCACACTTTCGATAATGCTGTAATGGTAGTAAATACAAAACATTGACGACATACATTAAGAAAATTATGATAATATATCGTTTTTATTTTTCAGAAATAATAAATAAAGTGATTCAAATAACATTCAAATATTAAATTATTTTTTAGTGGCACCTGCAAAATCCTTGAAGAACATTCTATTTTTCACTCTCTCGGTTACACTTTCAATACTCCGAAGATAATGAGCATAAAGTTTTACTTGTATTTCACTCAGCTGTACAGGAATGACATACTCAAATTTAGGAGGTAAATAAGGTGTGAGAACAGTGTAATTCATTCTCTGAACACAACCATCCAACAATTTATGAAGAACACTTTAAAGAGTAAAGAAAATATTCATATACAAATAATTATTATTAAATTCAAAATATAAACAACAATATAAAAGTTTAAAGTTTTACTTGTAACTTGTAATAAAAAATAAAAGTAATGCAAGTAATATTTTTAAGTATTCTTAAACTTTTATAAAAAAAACTTACTGTGATCGCTTCTTCATCAAAGCTACATCAGCAGGTGATGAATCTTTTAACTGTCCATTTTCAATAGGATTTAAAAATCGATTTCGAAATTCCTTAACATCACCAAGAAGAGAGGGCTTGACAAATTGCATCATTGTATAATACTCCTGTATATTTAAAATAGTGAAAGAATATTTAATTTTTGTTGTAAATACATAAAAATATAGAAATACATAAATAGTATGCATGATAAATCATTACAGAAACGAAATGATCCAATATTTTGTACTTACCATTAAATTATTTTGCAATGGAGTTCCTAAAATAACAAATACAATGACACAAAAATTAAAAATAAATTTCATTACAAATTACAATAATAATTATTACAAAAGCAAAAGTTACAAAACATTTCACAATAACAAAGATTTTGATAAGATTTATATTTTGTACCAGTGAGAATAACTCTTCTTTTAGACTTCAATTTATTCACAGTGTAGCATAACTTGGATTTTGGATTTTTGAAAACATGTCCTTCATCAGCAACAATAATATCCGGATAATCAAGAAGACATTCCTTAATCACATCTCTATTCTTTTGCAATATCTTTTGTTGTTTAGTCGGTTTCTTAATCTTTCCATTCTTTCCTGGTTTCGGTTCACTGTCATCAACCAAAAGTCTAAAACCTTCATAATGTAAAATCCCAACACCTCCTCTGCGCTTCCAACTTCTCAATAAGCCAAGTCGAGCATCCACATCCTTTCCTACAAATAAGAAAACAGCATAAAATATATTTACAATGAAAATAATAGACTTTTGCTAATAGACTAACATTAAACATAACGGGCCAAAAATGTAAAATAATACAAAACAAAATAAATTTTAAGTACATATTTACCTTCAAATATTCGATGAACAGTCAGCTTATTTTCACAATCTTTAAGCCAAGTACGAAATTCATTACACCAATTAAAAACTGTGTTGTAAGGAGTCAGAATGAGGACGGATTTTATGTCCAAATGTTCACTAGTCATGACTGAATGTATGAAGGCCACACTCTATAGATGCAATGAAAGAAAGAAATTTCATACAACATTTTTATATATCAAGTTTGTCCTTTCTTTCTTTAATAATAATTATTATTATTTTTATTATTAGTCATGTTTGTACCAACCTGAAGTGTTTTACCTAAACCCATGCAATGTCCTAGGATTTAGCAAGAAAAATAAATATCATATTATTGCATTATATGTATTTTAACTTATTTCAACACACATAATAATTAATAATATATTATGTACACTTGAATTTTAATCAATAAAAAAGTAAAATACCTAAAATACATCCACTTCCCCCATTTTTGGATAACTTGTACTGTTCAACAGACTCAATAGTATTATTAAATATAAAACGAATCCCATTGGCTTGATGCACTTTGAGTTTTGTAGCTATGGATTTATCAAGTTCCACTGTATAATTAGGATCTCCATCCAAAACTAAACGATCAATCACTTCATTCGTATTCTGAGCAACTGTAAAGTTTTCATTATACTATGAAAAGAAACAAAATATTATAATTTTTTATTTTTTATACATAAACACAGAAGATAAAAAATGTATTTTAGTGTAATTTTACATTTTACTATCACTTGAAGATTTAAAAACAAAATATGAAGAAAATGTAAGATATAATAATTTCTTACCTCCTTTTGCTTCTCCATAAGACGTTGCTTTCTGTCTCGTTCTTCTTGCAAAGCTTTTTGAGTTGTTGCACTTAATTCACTTGTAGTTTTGATTTTTCGAATATTTTTCCGTTGTGTCCCCTATACAAATAAAAAGTAACAAGAAATAACATGTTTACATCTAGGATTTTAATTTTTAATTACTAGTTTTTAAAAATAATCATATTGAATCTTCCAGGTAAAAATTTTGGTACTACAATATTACAAATGATTTATAAATATGAAAGTATTACTTGAGATTCCTCTTCTTCACTATCCGATTGGCTATTTTCTTCCTCATC
>JABASP010004339.1:0-10409 GCA_019776565.1 Sminthurinus signatus
AGTTGTCTTGTTCTAAGGCTTCAATTGCTTTTTTCTGTCTCCGATATCTTGCAGCATCATCAAGAATTCGGTTAGCTTCACGAGTTCTTACTTCACGGGCCATTATGATGGTTTCAATGTAAAATATTTATTGACGATTTTTGATTATCTTTTTCACTTTTCTTCTTATTTTTTCACTTATCACAATCCTCTATAAAATCAATCAATGACAAACAGTTCAAAGTCTATATTCACGAAGAAAAGGAAATTATGAAAGATATGTGTGTTGTACTTTTACATTTCATAATTTGGAACACTAATTTTATCCATAAGTTCGTCAATTTTATTTTGTAAGGTCAGGAGGATGTCAACAGAAATGAATAAATGATGTTCGTCAAGATCGTTGAGTACGAATTTGGTTCCAAGTGCCAAAGTTTCATCCAAATGGAGTAAAAATTGTTTCATAGCCGGATCACTATTTTGAGAATAGAGAAACAAAAGATGAACATTTAATGATGATTTATATTATAACATTAAGTCTAAAGTCTAAATCTAAAAGATGAAATGCAGTTACAAGTTACAAAAAAAGTCTTAGAAATATTTTTCTGTATTATATATATGTGCTTGAATCTTGAATAAAATAAAAAATGCTCACCATTTAACTAAAATTCCTTTAGTGACGTTGACCATAATGATTGTAGTACATTATAATTACAAGTGGATGCTATAGTGTGTTCTTAATTAAAATTAACTAATGATGAACAACAAGAATTAAAAAATTTCGGCTTTCGCCAAAATCTCACAACTTAAAATTACAGCAACTTGACAAGGAATTCCTCTCGCATCTCACACAGTTCCAATGCTACACTTGTTTTTGTTCATATATTTTTTTTTTTTATTCAGTTTTTTGTAAATATTATGCAAAACATAAAAATATTAAATATTGTAGTGTTTTTAAAAAAAATCAGTTCTTTTAACAAAATTCATTTTGTCATTATTATTTGTTCTCTTTGTACACTTTGTAAGTAACTCGTATTTTATGAACACATTATTTATCCCATAAGTACACATTATATTATGGTAGCATCGCTGCACAAAACATTGTTTTCATGAACAGTTTACAAATATACTTTTGGTAAATATAAAGCATATAAATATCATAAATATTGTTATTGCGAGACTTTAGTCAGAGAACACTATAAAAAAACTAGATGGTATAAGTAAAGACTAAATGCAAAACAATACAAAAAACCCTGTAAAATTTGTACAGTACTCACAATAATAATTAAAAATCTTTTGTAAAATAATATAGTATTTATACACATGTACTTACTTATGTATTGCATCTTACGGACTATATTATGTATGTAATTGTTTGCATTATTTCTTGTTCATATAATATATTTACTTACTCATATAAACACCTAATGACTTGTGAGACCTATACATGTGTGATAAATTATAATCATCTCCGCAAAAAATAAAAATAAAATAAAGACAAGTAAATATCAAGTATCAAGTACGAGAACAATCAATTATGATCATTCGTAAAAAATCTACATAATGCTCAGGTTCATTATGTATAAATAAACATTAAATATAGCATACTATATTATGCATGATAAAAATCAAAAGAATGAAAAAATTAGTCACTAGTCACCAAAACAAATATGATTATCTAAACTTGTTTTCAAAGTAAAATGTTCTTGACATAAAATACACTCAAAATATGAATTTGACTTGAGAGGAGTTGAAATTGAAGATTCCATTATTTCTTGAATTCTTTGTTGTGGAATTGACTCACTTGATTCGGGAGAAGGAAAGAGGGGAGGATGAATTTGTGATTCCTGTTGTGATGTGATATTTTCCTCTTGTTGTTGTTGTTGTTGTTGTTGAGACTGTTCCATTGAGTATGAATTCATAGGTGAAGTAGTTAGATACGGTAGTTGGTTTTGTTGTTGAATATGATCATTAGCAAGAGAAATTCCAGGGTTATTGCTATTATTATTATTGTTGTTTGTAATATTTTCTTCAACTTCATCATTAGCTGCAAAATTCGGAGTGGCGGGCATTGAAAAGATATCTCCAAAATATGCTTGTAGTAGAGAAGAACTATTGAGACCATTGAGAGGGTTATCAACTACCCCCGAAATGCTATAACAAGTTTGTACTGGAATCCCATTACTATTACTATTAATATTATTGGATTTCTCCATACTATTATTATTATTGTTATTTTGAACTACAAGAGGATTTGTACTGGCATTTTGTATGATGTTTAGGCTTGATTGACTTGTATCATTATGACTATTGGTGATACTGTTAAGCCCATTATTACTATTATCATTATTATTTATTGTTGGTGGGACTGACTGACAAGGAAGAGAATTTGAGCTTGTTGTACTTGTTTCTTCCGTTTCTGTAAGGTCAATCACTTCAAGTACTTCAGGGATATTTGTTCTTTCATTAGATAAATTTTCACATTTTGTTATTGTTGACGAGTCTTCGGGCGATTCTGTATCACCATTATTATTTCTTTGATCATCTTGGGTAGGGATTTCCAAAGAATTGAAATTATTTACAGATGGAATGGATTGAGAATTAATTGCAGTTGTTGTTGCTGGAATTAAAACTTGAGGATTATTAATAGTATCATTTGAGGAGGTATTCATTGTACTACTATTAATACTTTGATTTATATCAGAATTTGTACTTTGAGGAATTTCAATAGTAGTCTGCTCATTAGAAATGACTGGAATCGTCATTGGAGTAGTAGTAATAATTGTAGTAATTGGAGTAATAAATTCTTCCTGGTCATCTACCTCTTCTGACACTTCTTCTTCTACTATTGATTGTTGCATAATATTTTGAACGGAAGTATTTAACTCTTCTTCCGAATGCTCATGACTATTTTCCCCTTGGACAGAACTTTTCTCTGCAGATACAGATGAATCGTTGCTAATAATAATAGCTGCTGAAGTAGGAATTTCACTAGCAGAAGTAGTAATTGAATTGATGTTTATATCTGGAGCTGCATTCATGCTTTGGCTTTGAATAATAATATTTTCATTTGAATTCAATTGATTTATAGGTTCTGGTGTTTCCTCTGAAATGACAACAACATTTTCTTCCATTTCTATATCTTCATCTTCATTATCTTCGTCTTGATGATTATGCATTGGATTATAAAGGAATTGAGACTGAAGAGCAATTAATTTGTTCCGATATTTATCATCATCCTCTGGTGGTAGTTTCTTTAAAACTACTCGACATTCCCGGAAAATTACTCTTTCATGTGGTTGAGTTTTTAAAAACTCTTGATAAACAACATTATCAATGTCAGAACAGAAATCTGAATCCGAATCACTTGAATCTATTTAAAATTTAAAAAAACAAACAATCATCTACAGTTAGTTACATACTTCATGAAGCATACATAGAATATTATGTGTACAACTAATTTTTCTTAAAAAACAAAAAGTATATGCATATAATTTTCAATTTTTGTTGAATTACAAAAGGAATAATTATTCTTATTATTGTTACCTAATGCTGTTCTTTTATTTGAAATATCTGTCTCACTATCAGACATCAAAAGGGAATGATTCCGTTTAAATAGATTTTGTTGTTCTACTCCCTTGTTCTGTGGAATTTGAGTGTTCGTATTGGTAGTTGTAGTTGTAGTATTATTATTAGATGAAACAGTTGTAGGTCCATTCAAAATTTTGATTCCATTCCCGACTTTTATAATCTTCATGCCTAAACCTTTTTGCGTATTAAAATTCTGTTGATTATCAACTATTTTAACACCAGCTCCAGGTGTCCTCACCACTTTGATACATTTTGGATCAATGCTCTGTCTTGATTTTGGTTTACCAGAAGCCATAGTTGAATTATCATTATTATTATCATTCTCATAACTTTGATTTTCCTTCACAACTTTGAAACCATCCATGGCTGACCGTATAACTTTCAAAGCTTTACTTTGAAATGGTTGTCGAGTCTCTTTTATGAATGTGGGTGAACGATGATTATTAGTAGTAGTAGTAGTATTATTATTATTACTTGACTGTAAAAGTGATGATTGAAATGGTTGTGGTGGATTAGTTGTATTTGTATTTGTACTTGTATGTCTATCCTCATCATCATCATGGACATACCCAATTTTTATTCCACTTTTATCTCTTTTTTCAACTCGAATTGCTTTTCTTTGGATCTCTGGTCTAGGCGGTTTATTATTATTATTACTAGAAAGTGAATGACGAAGATTGACATTATTGCCATTTGTATTATTATTTGTAGAAGCAAAAGATGACGATGAAGATGATGATTGCTGCAGTTGTTTTTGCAATGATGGTTGAACTTTTTCAGGTATAAGATTCTTTTGAGTGTTCGTTTCTTGTTCTTGGTGTTGATCATTATTAATATCATTTAAAATTTCCAAGTCATCCTCATCATCCACATCAAAGAGATGGTGATAAATGCAAGGTTTCTTGATAATTTGTGTCTCATTTTTTGATGAGTATGGTGTAGATGAAATTTTACTAATATCAATATTTAAATCTTGAAGAATATTATAAACTACTTTCTGTTTTCTAGATGACACAATACATTTTCCAGTATATAAAAAATATACTGCAAGGATCATATATTTAACAGAATAGGCAGGAAGATGTACTGTCACTCTATCTCTCTCACATGGTGTCTATTTTTCAAAAAAAAAAAAAAAAAAGTATTCGTACATTGATTAAAAATATTCATAGAAAAAAAAGCTTCCCAAAAATACTTATATATTATAAGTAATAAAATAATGATTATTTTTAAATGTCAACTTACTAGGTTCAAAAAATACTCTTTAAATAGAGATGACCGACCAATAAGAACAACAGAATGAACATTTACAACTCCATTGTCACAAATAATGTCCACGTCCGTAAACTGGACACGAGTATCATCATTTCCTCTATTTTGCTCATGAGTCTCATGAAGACCGTATAAATATTCCAAAATATTCTCTTTCTGCTGTAAATGGACCATTGTAAATTGTAACTTTTATCTGTCCACTGGTTTTTGGAACTGTCACAACTATAAAATACAATCAACTTTTTTAAAAAAAAATCTTATTTACTTTTACTTACATGATGCCCATTCTATAAAATACGAAAATACGAACACACAACGAACACATTCTAAGAAAATCCAAAAAATTCAAAGGTCTTAAAAACGTCAAAGCTTGAAAAGCCTCCGGCCCAAATAGCAAAGGATATTTGCTCACGCAAGAAAAATGTGTATTACAGGGTAAAAAAAGGCATGAAAAAATGCATTTCACCCATTAATGAAACTATCCATCATAGTTCATCGTAGTTAATAAAATAATAATCATTAAATATAGAATATTATTTATAATTTATCAAAAGTAACTAGAGTTTGCAAATTCTCATCTGTGTGCTTCTTTTAATATTCTGCATCAGCTATGCATAAAAGAAATTCCTTGCAATTTGCTTGCATAAATTATATATTTAGAGAAATGAGATATTAATCATACACTATTTATTGTGCACTCTGGACCTAATCTGCATCATATTATGTAAGTAGGTATTATGTATTATTTTGTGTAGCATGCGCATTTTTATGAAAGTGCATACCACGCAAACTGATTTCAATTAGAGTTGCCAACTTTTTTAACTTGATTATTATGCCACTATAATACTTTGTACTTTTTTATGTATACAGCTTGTCAAAATTCCAAGTTACGTAATAAATAGAAAAGACAAAGATGAATAATCTCTACTGCATATTCCAAAAAAAATAATTAGTTCCTGACTTGAACTGAGATGAAGGTTTGTGAGTTGTGAATTTGCAATGAGACAAGAGAGACTGGCACTGGACAGAAGTCAGAATATCATATATTTTTTCCATGTTCATGTTCATCATTCATTAAATAAAAGTCTTTTTACTTTTGTAGATTTCATGTATACTTATTATTTACTTGATTCATTTAATATTTACGGAATATAGACACATACAAAAAAGCGTGCATAATACAAAGGATTTATCAAACAGAGACCTGCCGATTTTTCAAACTTTTCATAGTTACATAATAATATTTGATATCTTCAATAAAAAAAATAAAACTAAACAATAACTTAATACACTAGTAACTTGTTCTTCTGTGTACTGTGTACACACTGTACAGAATATTTTACATCATTTATCATTTACCATTCATCTCATATTATGAGAATTGCAAATTGCACTTGGACATTTGTCTACTCACGTACTCATACTCTTTGACATATATATTATGTAACATGTAACATGATCAAATAAAACAATAAATAAGTAAAAAAAAATACACTTTTTTTAAATTTTATTGAAAACCTTAGTCGTATTCATTTTTATTTTATGAGCATATTGATTATAATAGGCTATAAACCAAGTTTTCTTGTAATTGGTATTTATTTACATAAACTAGAGATATAAGGTCACTCACTGTATATATATACTTACTGTACATATGAAATGTTAAATGTTAAATACATACAAGGGCGATGGACAAGTGTATAAAAGGTTAAAAGTTAATATGTGTTATATTATAATTAGTAAATAAGTAAGTATATATACTTACACGTTTTTGATTTTTGATACAGTCAAACGTCAAACTGAATACACCGTATAAAACTTTTCCTTACTTTTTACTTTTTTTACAACATGCGAAAATCAACATGATCATAACTGAACTGTGTGGACCTGTGTGTAGATTTTTATTTCCTTTTTTTGCATCATTTTACTAGTTTTTATCTTTTACAATCTATGTATAGAGTCCCTTCAACATTCAACAACAACAACATCAAGTTATAAGATAATTGTCCAGAAAATCACAAAAACCAAGTCATAAAAATTGAAGACTAAACACGAGAGGAAAAAAAAAGTTGCTGTATTATACCCATGTTCAATGTACACCTAATAATTATCGTTACTATTAAATAGGTATGTGGACACACATTACACATTTATTGAGAGATGAGAGACGAGAGACCATCCAACATTCAAGTTTCAGGAAGATTCACTACACAAACACACACACAATTTTTTTTTCATTACATCTTTCCATATTATGTGTAATGTGTAATGTGTATTGTCTATAATATTCTATATGTATTAATTTTATTGCATGCTCGATATTTAATATTTTTAATATAAATGTATACATTGCATACATTGTGTATATTTTATGCCTGACTCACGCGCGTCTAATAATCCAAAATGTCTATTGTCTAATATCTAATATAGCATAATATACACATACAATTCCTGTCCACATTTTAATGGCAAGGGGCAAAAACCAGATTTTTTTATTAGGGTTACAAGTTATAGAAGTTGGAAGAGATGAAGTCGTCTATCTATAAGTATCCGTATTCTATATTCTGTATTCTGTAGGTATATAGATAGTAACATTGAAAGGCTGTATGTTGTTTGTTGTACGTACTTATGTAAATAAGCACAACCTCAAACCTCAAGCTTCAAACTGGACAATAAAAACTAAAAAAGCTGCCATTCAACAAGCTGGATTAGGGAAAATGAGACTAAACGACAATAAATTGTTGATATCGAGAGATCGACCAAGTATAATATATAAAAAGTAAAAAGTTGAATGCATGTATAATAATAGGTATATAAGAAGAGAACTGTATATATATATCTATGCAAAATACACATGCTGACTGCTGACATTTATGGACGCGGAAAGGAAAAGGACAGACTCACAAGTCACAAGTTAGCGTGGAATTTTTCACTGAGAAAAGAAAAAAGAAACAGCAAGAACAAGAAGAAGGAGAAGAAGAAAAATCCACAATATAGTATAAATGTCAGCATGTGTATTTTGTAGTTTGTGTGGCATGAAGTAGTAGTAGTGCTCATGTCTCATGTACATTGAACATTGAACAGTGAACAATCTTTGGATATAAGTCTGAATGTGTGATATAATGATATACAATATATAAAAACACACATGGCATAATATTATAATAAAATCTATCCCGCTAATCACACTTATGGAAGGTTTTTGCATAAACATGTATTGTAGATTTAAATTCTTCCTAGGAAAGGTAAAATGCAATAAATTCATTCTTTCTTACTCTCTCTATTTGTATTTTGTATGTGTGCAGTAGTGTTCATTGTTCATGTACATTGTACAATGTACATATGAATGAAATGAACAAAAATCAACAGGGAAATACACTCTGAAATCTGAACATGTGGACATTTTTTGATGAAAGAACATGACATGAGACTGGTGTCTGTAGTCTGTAGCTTGTACATTGTACATTGTACATACTAGCATATCGTGTACATTCCTCATTCGATAAGATAGATTTATATTGAACATTGAACATCCACAATACACACTACATATTGTACGATGCATATATTATCTGTATAATATAGAGATGAAGTTGAAAATCATCATACAATAATGTTTTGCTATGCGTAAGTATAATATGAAAAAAAAAAAGAATAAAAAAAAGTCATCTGGATAGATGAAAGAATATATAAAATCTAGAAAACATAATAATCATGGGGTTTTAATTCAAATGTCAAAAAATCAAAAATCAAAAAATCACACGCGAAAGGTTGCCCGAGACCATTTACCATATTTATTAAAATTTTCATTTCATGTGTACAGATGTGTAATGGGTAATGTGTATGATGCATGATATTTGATGTTCAGTGTTTAATGTGCTCATGTACAATGTACACATTGTATAATGTATAATATACCTACATTAAACAATAAACAATACATGGATCGGACCAGACCAGTAACTAGTAACTAGTACATAGTACATGCTCATTTCAATATTAAAAAAGCCTTAAATGTATCCATAATATTAAAAATGAATATGAATTCATTTATTTTGCATATTATGATTATTAACTTTGCTGAAATTCAGTATGCAGTACTCCCTATACTTTATAGTTGATAGTTGTTTTAGTTTTTAGTTGAGGCTTAATTTTAAGAGTTGAGAGTTAACATTTAACATCATATTCATTTTCATCAAGTCACTTGTCGTTCTTTGGTTGATCGTTGGACAGGCAGTTAGCTAGAAAAGCAGAGGGAGAGAAAAATAAAGAGAGAGAGAGAGAGAGAGAGATCAGAAGAAACAAAGATGTGTGTATGGTCAATTTAATTGGATACTGCTCCTAGGTTGTAGATTCAGTTCAGGCTGTTTTTCAGTTTTCTATTTCATCAACTACATCAACTATCAACCTCAGATGAGGTCGGACCATCCATAGGGCGAGTTGAACAGAAAACACACACACAGAGAGATACACTATATCATTATTTTTACTTGTATGGTGTATGGTGTAGTCCGTAGTGTACACGGTACACTGAGGTGTGCATTGTGTGTTGTGTGGATTTTGTTCTATACTGTGTACATTTATTATATTGCTAAATTCTAAATATTTTGACCGCTGTATATTATTTACTATTTACTTAAAACTTAAACAACAACCCACTGTATTACACTATACTGAAACCTGTAACCTACAACTACAACTGCAACAACGACTACAACACCAGTTCTAAAACAAGAGTCCAAATTAAATTAACTTTTCACATCATTTTTATCCTACATTTTACATAGATTCGAGCTTGAAACTTGGAACAAAGACGAAAAAAGAAACAATAAAAATTATTAATACCAGATTGAAATTGGAAACGAAGCTCATTATTATTATTATTATTATTATCTTCTTCTATGTATCTTTAAAGTGCGTGTGGGAGACAAGAGACAAGCAATAGAAACGCCAAACTAAACTCATTATAATACCTACAGATATTATTGTACACAAAACACAACAAAACATAACACACTTTGAATTAAAGATAAATAAGTCCATAATATGTGAGAGTGGGCATTTAATACATTACTTTTAATATGATTCCAATCTATAACAAAATATATAATATTGTGATCTAAATAAATCCAGCATCCAGCATCCTGCAGTGCGTATATTTTATAGTTTACTGCAGACTCTAGATTCTACATTCTAGACTCTGTGTATACTGCAGATAGTGGATAGTAGCCACGTTGTGTATTGTGTACCTATTACCTATTACCTATGTTCACCGGTATTGAGTATTGACGAGTACACATACATATATTTATTGAATCTATTTATTATTTACTTACGAACAACGTCTCTGTGTTCTGTGTGTGTGTGTGTGTGTGACCGCCATAAATACACAATACACACACAGAAAAGGCCAGATTGGTTATTAGTTATTAATTACAAATATTATTTCAACATTTAGTATTTAATATTGTTCAATCTCATATACTTATCAACATATCAACTCAACTCTCTTTGTAAAGTGCTTTTATTGTCCTAAAACCTGAAACTAATCATTTTTATAATACTTT
>JABASP010004340.1:0-10409 GCA_019776565.1 Sminthurinus signatus
CTCAATTTGATTTTGTAGCGTCGGTGCTTCCCAATAGAACATCCTTGTGGTGACGACATAGTGTGCTGTACCGGACATTGTGATGAAGGTTCCAGGGTTTGTTCGCGTCCTTGGTAGACTATTGGCGCAGTATGAGTTTTGAGATGTGTCCTTTTTGCAGCTGCCTACTGGGAATTAAGCTCAGGTGTATTTGGCAAAGTCACTTTTAATGTTACATCAAAATAATAAATGTAAAGAACAAAAAACAAACAAATAAATATCTGTATCCCACGTTTCCTTCCCATATCATATTATTATGTACTATGATTGTGTCTTATGAAACCCAAAACATACAAATAAATCATCCCACCACTTCCTCAGCATATTAATTTTAAGTTTTCATATTTCAAGGCAAGGTAATCATTTTTTTAGATGCAAGAATTTTCATCCTGCCTCTTCTTTCATAATTTGAAATAGAAATGTAAAATTCTGGGCTCTGTTGCAACAAGATTACTGAACCCATTACCCCCTACAGGTACAGGTAAGGGCTCCATCTATCTTTCTGTTACACGTTTCATGACTTTTGATGTTATTATAAATTAGTGAATTATGAAACCATTGCATATTGCATAGAGTTGCTGACATCCCGGTGAGATGGGGCCTATGGAAACAGCTTCTTTTGTGGCTTTAAATACTTGTGGGTTTCAGAGGACTTTGAGGAATCTGAAATATTTTTTTGTCGATTCCTCATCTAATTCCTCGAATTTCTTAGCATCCCGGTTTTGAATCTGTACAATTTGTACTTTGGGCTGTTGAAAATTCTAAACAGGCCTTTAAAAACCCACGTTTACTAGCCCAAGTTCTACTCCCCTCTTTAACCTGGAGAGTTGAAAATTTGTACCAAAATCCGGCAAAAAGTATTAAATGGTAGGAAACCCCGAAATTTTGGTGAAAAGTTTACATTAAAAATTAAAAATACCCGGGTAATCGAGCAAATGTTAAAAATGATGTAATTCAAATACGAAAATTCGAAAACTGCCAAAAAAGCTTCTTTTTGAATATGACGCCGGCCGGAATGGAAGTCGAATCCACGCCATCTTCTGAGTTCACCATTGAGAGGTAGTCAAAGTCTACTCGCTATGAATTCAACCCAGCTCTTAACCGTGTAGTTGCGTCATATTACCGTAGATGGCATTATATTTAATACATTTGTAGCTCGCTAGGACAAAGTAAGGATTCTAAATCAATTATTCACGTTCAAATAAAGTAAGGTTGCCTTTTTCCTTACATTCCTATAAAACATCAAAATGAGATTCAAAATTCTTCCAAATGGGTTTACTTGCAGCTTTATTACTAATAAATAATAAATATTATAAACCAATCCAGACTTGAGGAGCTAATAAAAAACCTCTACTTTTTACATGTATATTTGTATTCTATCAATTATTACTATTATTATGTTTTTCAGTGAGAGTTGAAAGGAGTGCACATTGCTCAGTGTACACGCATTAACGATTGGAAATTGGAATGTAATTAGCCTCAGACATGATGTTTCTGTCTACCGTTTACAATGAGGAATTTATTTATCATGTTGTAAGTCGTAAGTTGTACGATGTACCATAAACAAATATAAACTGTAGTTTAAATAAGAATATTTCTTTTATTGAGTCTGTGCACTCTGCACAGCCAGTCCATTACACACTGTTTTGTTTTGTTTTGGTCGTTATCTCAATCGATACTCGAAATTTATCTTTTATATGGTCGAAAGACGCCTGGTCTGGTCTGGTCTGCTATTTTCATTTTAATTTAGACTGTCGACCCAACACATTAAATCCACAGACAAACTCTGACTTTTGCTGATGGACATTTGAGAAGCCAGAATCAAGAATGAAGAATCAAGAATCAAGATTCGAGACTAGAGATTTGAGATTACGATACAAATGCATACAGAGTCAAGTTGTAATATGATTTCATTTACAAATGAGTGCCTTCATGAGTTCTCCATCATCATCATTATCATCATCAGAGCTTCTTCATTCTTCATTCTTCATTCTCCTACTGACAAATGAATAAATGATGTTTTTTGATAATCAATAATAATAATGATGATAATGAACGAATGAATGAATCAAGTCAGCCATACAACTTCACTTCTCATCGGATTTATTTTCAATCTCTCAATCTCTCTCTCTCTGTGTCTCTGGATACATCATTACGGAAATGAAGTAGATGAAGTTTCTCGTGTCATTTATGGCAAAGAAAATAAAGAAAAATGAACTACGTCCATCCTTTTTAAATACAAAATACAAAGCTTTTAATATGCATGTATATTAAGGAGCAAATTGGAGATGTGAGACTCTTTCTCTATTTCTCTCTCTCTGTCTCTCTCTCTGTTGCTACATCACTCAAAATGTCGTCTCAAATAACCCGAGACTAACATTAGTTAAAGTCACGTCCTGCTCCACATGACCAACTCCAATTCCAATTCCATTTGTACAAATATGTATGAATTGTGTAAAGGACAACTCCGTTCTGGAAACATCAAGCATCAAACATCAAGCTCCAACTTTAACCTTTTCCTTTCCGTAGGAAAATCTACATGATGAACATTAGTTACTACTTACTCTTGTCTTTTGTATTGTATTGAATTTCATCAAGTTTTATCTACTTTTCCTTTCATTGTGTAAACTGGGAATTTTGAATAAAGGTCATCATGCATCATGCTCATCCGCTTCCTCCTGTTTACTGTTTATACGTTATACGTATATTCTCCTCTCTCCTCTTTCTACCTTATACATTATTCAAAAATAAGCTCAAGAGGATTATCAACACTTCTGTCTTGTGCCTTGTGTTTTCCTCAAAACTCACTGACTCAGCTGACATTTTTGAACTTTAACATTTAACATTTTTACATTTTTTTCACATTTAATAATTAATAATGAACCAAACCCGAGGAAATTTTATGAAATTTAAAATAGACAAAACAAGAACAAGAAAACAAAAGCCCAGTAAAAATACTCTTACACTAATAATTTTTTTGTTTCTTTCGCTAATTAGCGAATGGAGTTGGAAGTTGTAAATTGTAAATAAAAGTTGTAAAACATTTTTCACATGATGCGATATGTATATTTTATGTGTAAACTCGTAAAATTTAAGGGGAAGTACATTTTTAAATTTTACATTTGTGCTTTAAATATTTGTATATTTCTACATTTGGCTTGGTTCGTGAGTCCGATTTTTATTTTATTTTTTCTCTTAATAAACAACAGGCTCATTAAAACAGAGCCGAGCTGAACAGACTTGACATGGCTGGATTCTGGATGCTGAGTTCTGGATACTGGATGCTGGAGGCGATACGGCAAAAATATTTCCCATGTTTGAAAAGTTCAAAAAGTCACAAGTCATATAATAATAATAATCTACCGCTGAGCCGGGCTGAGCTGAGCCGTGTAAAAAATCTACATCTAAATCTAAAGAAGAGCAAACATGAAATAGAAAAGCAAACGCTTGCATTTTCCATGGGAAATATTTCTCTCCCAAATTACTGTATGACGTATGACGTAAATGAGAGTTGCAAGTTAATAGTTACGAGATTCTAGATACAACTAAATCAGTCACCTTCACCATTCATAAAAAATGACCCTTTTCATAATAATAATTATTGTTTCACACTTTGGATGACATGAGATGATGCAACAATTTTCTATTGATACACACTATGCACAATACATAATACAATATAGAATATAGACATCAAGTGCTTCTCTTTTGTTACAGCATAAAATACTGTGTAGTAAAACAGGTACCTTTTAAATGTAGTCCATACACCGTACATATCTGTATTTAGTATTTAACTATGTGTAAAAAAACTGACAGTGTTAATCGGTCTTTTCATTGTGGGTAACAATGAGTAAAAAACAAGATATTTCCACTCTCTACATGTTTCCATTTCTATTTAGACTATACGCTGTACACTGTACATTGTACATTGTGCATTGTAAATGGTACATACAATAAATTAAGGGCAGAGTAAAGAGTACAGAGTAAAATGTAAGTATCGTACATATTATAAATCATTCATCAGACTATTACAGAAAAGTGTGTGGTGCGTGTGTATTTGTGTGTGTATGTGTGTGATTTTCCTTTACTCTGGTACAAATGTTGCCGTGTATATCCTACATTTATATCTATTCCTGGGTTTCCCGACTCCGACTCCAACTCTGACTCTTTTCATAGTTGGGTTTGTAAAACATTTAGGGGAGAAGGGAAGAGATGAGAGAAGGAGAGGTCCTCACAACTCCCAACGTGCTCGGAAGTGTGTGTAGTATATTTAATACTTAAGTGTTTGTATGTATCTGTGCTTGTGCGTGTATTACATATGTCAATATCTGTATCCTCTTCCACTCTTCTCTCTTCTCTGCTCCAGTCGTACCTCATAAAATATATCTGTATAAAGTATAAATGTGTACAGGGAGAGGAAGGGTGTTTTGAGTTTTGAGTTTTGAATTTGGAGATGTCAGGATGGATACACGGATCACTGGCTTCCCAATGAATTAATGCACATGTGGTTGTCGTTTTCATTTTCATTTTCATACTCACACTTTAAGTCTCTCTGTGTATTCCATGTTCTATTTTCTATATTCTATATCCGTATTATATATTTGTATATTTGTGCTGTTGCTGTTCAACTCATGATGTCAGAATCCTCGTAACTCGTACCTCGTACGTCAAACAAGTTCCAAGTTTAAAATCAAAATCAAATTCAAATTCAGCGTGGGGGAAAAGCGGACAAAAGCTAAAATAAACTCTGGATTCTGGATTTCGGATTCTGGATATTTTGGAGTTTGGATTTTGGATTTTTACATGGATGGAAAAAATGTTGAACCTAATCGTTTACGTGTGCTGGGAATAATAGAGAATCTGCATCCATATAATACAGACGATACAATACAATATAATGCAATACAAATACATGGAGATGTTGGATGCTGGAGGTTGGAGGTTGGGAGTATACACCCTTGTTACATCCTTATCCGAATCTCAATTGAGCATATACAATATAATTGTGTAGCATTATCACAATTACCATCATTCCATTTGGAACTCGGAACGTGGAGCTCGGAATTCATAGGATCATAGGATGAGGAAGGATGAAGTACGGAGAATGAGAAGCTCAGAGTGAGATGATGGAATATTTCCCTTTCTTTTTTTTCCAGCCCACGCAAAATCAAATTGTTGTAGGTCTGTACAAACAAAATATCTGGTTTCCAAAGTCTCGAGAGCTCCAGAGCTTGAGTACCGACTTATTAGAGTTTGTAGTTTGTACTTTGTACTGGGTATTATACATTATACATTATACAAAATATCTATAGTTATGGTTAACGCCTTTTATCCCGACAACTTTTATCCCATAAGTTTGAGTCAAGTTCTTTTCTCCTTTTAAATACCTCTGTACATATGTATTTTATACTCTGTACTTAATACTCGAAGCTCAATACTCCGTGCTCGATGCATCAAAAGTTTGTATAATAATCTTGTCTGAAATATACACAGAGATTATAGTTGACTACGAAATAATAATACTAGTATCAATATACTTTAATCCAACTCAAATGTCCTCCCACACAGCCAATTCTTTATTCCTCGTACTACAGCATACTTTATTATACTCTCAACTCTCAACCTGGACAGAACGAGTAGGAAAAAGTTGGGTGATTGAAACATGCACTACAACTTTAACCATAATCGTAGGAAGTACTGGCACATTCTGTAGTAAATTTCTGATACAAGGTATAAAAGTATAAAAATTGTGATAATAATTGTAGTGGTTTGAATTCTGGATAAATGTCGAATTCGATATCGATATCGACTTTCGATATCAATATCACGCATACATTTGCCCACTGGGAAAATAGCATTGTAACAAAGTAAAATCAAATATCAAATTATACTACACTCTTTTCTCTTTACAATACAATAATTTTTATTGTGGAAGGAGAGAAATGAGAATCATGATTATAATGTGAATGCTCCCGTTAGTCGTTTTCGTTGGCATTGGCATTGTCGTTTTCATTTTCATTTTCATTTACGAGTATCGGTCAGTGTCGTATTATTATTATGTCGTGTGTTGTATTTACACCGTGCTCTTTGTAATGTACAGTGTACATTGTGAAATAGTTTTGGAAAGGAAACCAAACAGCGGGTAATAATAATATTGTTGGCAACACATTGAACTTATCATCTTTCCACTTTCCAGTTGAAACTTGGATGCAAGCTTAAATTTAAGCGTGAGCTCACAGCTAAACCTAAAATTCAATGGTAAAGATGTTAAAGCCTAAAATAACGTAAAATCAACGCCAAATCCTCGACTATGGAGTTTGGAAGATGTAAACAGAAAAAGGAGAAAATGAGAACTCATTATATATTATCTATATGAACAGTGGATACTGAACATGGCGAGAAAAACAAAACCACTGTTCCCATTCTCCATTTATTTTGTACAATGTGTGTGCCTTCATCATGTAAAATTATGTAAGATGTGAAACGATGGAAGGAATATCATGTTTTCTTGTGGATTAATTCTCTAGCACTAAAAAAATGTTTACTATTTACACTATACACCGTAAAGTATACCGTATTTCTCCAAATATTTACCCTGGGTAATTATTTGAATCTTTTCTTCAGTAGTATATAATTATTTGATTTTATAAGGAGGGAACTATTAACTATTTGCATGTTGGTAAATATTTGGAGAAATACAGTACTGTATTTTGTATTTACGATACGAAATACGAAACATAATGCAGGGCTACTTGGAAAATAAACAGTGTAGAAAAATGTTACGTCCATATGAACAAGAAAGAAACATCATGTTTTTCTTTATTCTACATTCTAAATTCTACATTCTAGATTCAACATGTTTATAAAAGCCATCTAAATAGTGTGTAGACATTGTGTATGTATGCATTGAGCATTATGCAATATAAATAAAATAACAAGGATGACGAAGAATTTACAATTTACGAGTTTAAACCATAATTTTTCACTTGGTATGAAAAGGCATGATTGAACTTGTACGCTGTAAGTTGTACGTATTGGTCTATTAGATTTTTGCCTACAGTTTCAATGTGGACAGAGAAAAATAGTTGATGAGAAAAATGCATGATTAATAAATTCCAAAGCACGCTCATCATTTCATCTGCCTCAGTCAGATCCACATGATACATAATTTTGTTGGTGTTTTTGGTGTTTGGAGTGTCGGCTACTGAATGCTCAACTCGCAACTGAATTGACTTGACTTAACTTTATGTTGCTTTGCTTTGCTTCAATTAGAAAAGGACAGTACAACATGAAGAAAACACAGAGGATAAGGAGCTTTAAAATTAGAAAATGGGAATAATCTAAGGCTACTACGTACAACGTACTACGTACAACTTACAAGTATAAATACACAAGTGTATGTGTGTGTTTGAATCAGTTATCGGTAAAGTGGTGAGCAAGTTTTGCATGTTGTAGGTTGTACGTGTGTGTTTTATCCACATCATTAGCATTGCGCCAAGGAGCAAGGAGCAGCTTAGCCAGTCAGCCAGTCAGTCAGCTTTCTCATTTGCATACTCCATACACATACTCGATCACATCACTTGAACTCAACTCAACTGACACTCCTGAGACTGAGACTGTGAAACTCGTCTTGTGCTCACACGAGCATCCTAACTTGACTTTGACTTTCCTTTCCCTTCTCTGTCTTATCTTTATCCATTACCCATGTGTATGTTTTTATGGAAATTTTCTCCAGTTTATCCTCCACCGTCTAAATTACTATTTACTGTCTTCCATAATCAATTCTGCTACTGATACCTCTCATCACTTTACATTGTAAACAGTACATTGTACATTTGTACTTACATCAGCTAAAATTAATTCCCCCTATATTTATTCCTTCATATATATGATACTTTTTTATTGCTTTTAATAAAATGCGGTTAATTCAAACATTTCGGACTGATTTTCCTTTTACGGGTTTGGTAATTTTGAAATTTCAGATTTAAGAAATTGTATCATTAAATCATTAGTTTTTCTTTATGTAAAACTATTTTGAGGCTGTACTGTTAAAAATTACCAGTAAACAAGTATTATGTATTGAGCGTTGAGCATTGCGTACTAAAAAATAGTGAGAGTTAGACAGATTAGCCGAAAAAAGAGAGCATGTTAATGTTAAGTCTTCAGTGTTCAGTAGTTCCAAGTATTTTCTTTATTCTTTATTCTGTGTCTCGTGTAAAAAATGAGGTTTTGTTTGTTTATTTATCAGTCAATTTTTACACATTTTGAGAATGAGGTATTTTGTACTTTGTATTTTGGTTGTAGATATTTTTCCCAGTCTCTGAGTAGTTTGTTTCATAGCTCATGTGTTTTTTTCTATTCCTTTTTCAATTTCACCTTGTCCCATTTGAAATTATAAACGTGTCGATTATTTTATAACTTCTTACAGTATAGTGCATTTTCATGTGCTTGTCTGTCTGTAATCTTGACATTAGAAATTTGACATTTGACATGAAGATATCAAAGTATCCAACAAAATTATAAGCTGTGTACATTTTATATAAATGAGTATGGACATTTATCTGTGGGTATCTTTTCTCTTTTCTCAGGTGGAGGGAATTTAATAGATGTTTGCTCGCACGAGTAAATATCTAAATACCTACTTTACGTTTTAATACTGGAGTAGAGTCTGTGGTAAAATATCATAATAAGTCGTAATTCTTCACGTCCATACTCCAGACTCCATACTTAATACTTAATACTTAATATGGATGAATGGATCAAGTTCAAAGTCAAAACCAAAGTCAAAAGTTACATGTATAAATCTAGAATCTAGATATGCTCAATGTGCATTGTGCATTGTGTATTCTGGATAAGCACTACCAAATATAGATAGAAATAGAGCCAGGTTTTAAATACAGATGTGGGGCAGAGCCCATGTGCATGTGTTTGTGTGTTTTATATAAAAAGGCCTCAGGCTTGTGTTGTACATTGCACATTGTACTTTAAGAGTAATCTAAAATGGGAAGATTACGATAAGAATACAAACGCATTGTGTATAACATAAAATACGAGACCCAGATTTAAAATTTAACAACACTCCAAAACCAAAACCAACACTCAACATACAACGTTCAAAATACAAAAGTATTCTTGTTCACATGGCTTTTAAAATTTGAACTGGAGATTTATTTGAGGTGCATAATGAATGATAAATAATGATAATGATAATAATGATGGCTGACATTAATACCGATTTGACTTGTCCGTATCAGTTCACTTGCATTTCTTTCTCAGATTTAGATTCAGATTCATTTTGGAGTTCTAAATCCAAATCAGAATCCGAATCAGAGTCAGAGTCAGGTAATCCCATTATATAATAAAATCAAGTCACTACTCCTAAATAAAAACATGATTTGAGATTTGTCATGTGTGTCGGATAAAATAACATTTACTTTATTTATTTGTAATTTTATTACCTTCAGTTTTTTCTGTGTATTTATATGAGGACAAAAGAGTATCTTAAAGTTTTCTTAAAAGTTCAAAGGCAATGAGGAGTTCAAACACCTCATTCTATTATTAACACTGTAATAACGCTAATCTTTTAAAAACTGAAACGCTGAAATTGAAAGAAGGAGAGTGGCATAAAATCCTCATCGTATTTTAAAATCACGTTTAGTTTAGTTTAGATTTAAGATACTGAAAACTGAATACGCTCAATATTCAAGCTAAAAGTAAAAAAATGTGTAGTATAATGCCGTAAAGGTATCAAGATCTTGACTTGACTCGACTTGACTTGCTACTCTAAAATAAGGAAATTAAACTAAAATTATGAGAGAAAAAAAAAGAGTTGTAGTGGTGAAATGCGTGAGAATAAAATAGAAATGGGTGAAGAAAAAACACTTTTGATTTTCAATTCAAGAAAACTCTACACTCTACATAGATTTTAGATTTTACACTCTATTTTTTTCTTTCATTTTTTTTCTTCTTTCTTTTATCCTACTTGTCTGCCGTCTGCTCTGTTCTTGCAAAAGAACACGGTACGTGCAAGTGATTGTATATCACTTGAACATATCGGTTTTTTGAAGCAAGCTGTTAACATTTGACTTGTAAGAAAAAAGAAACAGAAGCTTTAAGGCTTCCGTCTCCGTCTCCATCACCGTCTTTTTCTTCTTGTTCTTCTTGTTCTTCTTCACAACTCCAACTCGAATTTTATGGCCGTATTAAAAATGTCAATTCAGTTCACAGGCTAAAACAAGCAAAGACTCAAGGAATAAAAAGAATGAAGAATAAAGTGCGTGTTGCATCTCACTCTCACTGAAGCCTTTTGAAATAAACCTTCAGTACTTTTTCTCCTCTTGGTTTGCATTCTGACTCTGAATCTGATTTTC
>JABASP010004341.1:0-10405 GCA_019776565.1 Sminthurinus signatus
TTGAATGGCACTTTCATATTATTCATTATTCAATTCGATATTATAGTTTCAAGTTTAAAATGTACGGTTTGTGTAATATGAATACATATATAATCTATAGATTCTATAATCCAATCGAAAGTTTTTCTACACATTATTATAAATATTAAATATATTTACCTTTTAATATTGTTGATATAAATAGATTTCAAAGACTGTTTTTAAAGTCCTTATAATATATTTAAGTATATTTATTCTTAGGAGAGCTTATTCCACAATCAACTAAACTAAATTTATGATAATTGTTGTATATGTGTGTATATTGTACTATATAATATGATTAAGATTATAATAATGAAAATGTTTGCTGATATTTTTTGAAAGCAATAATAATAATAATTACAGATAATTTTTTTAACCTGTACATATATAATCAATTCAACTGCTTTATAGTTGTTTAGGAAAAAAATTCCAGTTTATTTTACTTACAGGCGTCACACAATGAGCACACATTCATATTTATTAAACTTTTTTTTTTTGGTTTTTATTCCTTTTACCTTTCATTGAATGTAATTTCATTAAATGGTTCCATTTTATTATCCAATTGATATTTTCTAATACAATATAGTACTTTCTGCAAAGTACTAGTAAAGTACCATATTGTTCTAGTTATAAATAGACATAGAAAGTAACGATAACTTAGGAATATATTAACGTGAACTAAATGTACATGACTAAATGACTAAACTATATGTATATTATATATATTATGAAATACATGAGGGTACTACGGATTACGTTGATTGAGCATTTTCATGTTTAGCTTTGTGTTGGCTCAGTAATGTACAATAAATACATAAAGTTGTGTACAATTTTAATTTTATTTAGATATTGAAAGTATGAACAGCTAAATACATGAGCATGATCTATAAAGAGTATCATTGACCATAGTAATATTGATACAAGTACTATGGAGTATAATATATATAATATATACAGTTGATAATTTCTGCCTTAATGTAGAGTAATTATAAACATATTTTCAGGAAGGTACAATAATCTAAGAATTATCAAAGACACTAGATAAAAATAGAGATTATAGGTTCATATACATATGCGTGCGCAGTATTAGAAATATTGAAATGGCTTCATTTTATAACAACTCACAACTACACCTTGTATAATACAATTTGTTGAAAACCTTTAAATCTACTGAATACTACTTGTACATTACGGAGAGTATATTTATTATTTTGTTTAGAATTTTGAATACATAAATGAGACAACATAATATTATAATTCATTTCCTAACTATAATATCGGTTGCTTTTGTATAGTTTTTGGTTCATCGCAAAAACACTTTTGAGCCGAATTTATTACAGATAGTTAGTTATAAAGCGTACATGTGCTTATATTACTGATTATTTTGTATGTACATAAACAAAAATTTATCAGTAAGTAGTAAATGCTTTGAAAATTTGTTGGCTAATAATAATAATAATGTGGTTACTTATTACCACTCCACAGTATTTTGTACTGTAAAAATGTAATTTCTATGTTGTATGAGATAGAAACAAAATGAAAAAAAAAAGTTTACGAGAATTCATCTCTCTAAAACGTTTTTTGAGCAAACTGATGTGTGTACTTGTACATAATTCTGTTGCAGTATGCATTTAATGATAAAACATAAGATGAGTTTGAAGTACCTATTGGCATTACACATTTATATACATATACGTGCATGTGTAAAATGTGTATAGTGTATATATAGGTATGTATGTAGCTGTGTAATAAACATTTTTATTTTTAATTAGAGATGTTTTCTTTATGCTTTGCTAAATTTCAAGTTACATCAAACAAGAGGCTCGAGTGACTTATAAGAAAGATGGCCCAAGATACTGATATACACATACATGTATGTATTTCACTTGGATATTATATTATTATACATGTGGAGATGCTGCACTTAGGATCTTTTTAATTATTTGTATTAACCACAAATGTACATAGCACATAGGATGAGAGAGAGTATACTTTAACAAAACAATACAAATAAATATTTTTTTTTATAATAGTATACGTAAGGTAACAATATACTAACGATAATAATGATAGTTACTCTTATTGCACTGTTTATTACTGTATTTATAGTAGATGAGAATGTAATGCATACATGCATATATACATCATTATCAGTGTAAAAGATACGGGATATGAGCTGGCTGTATGCTGTATGGATGCATATATATATATGCATATAGTGAAAATATAGGAAATCTTGACGCTGATTAGTTTTAACTCAATTCTTTCATTCTTTTCTACTCCTTATAACTTATGAGCTATAAGCATATAATGTGTGTAATTCTTCAGGCAGAAATATTTTATATATTATTAGAGCTGAATTGTTCCTTTTTATAATAAGAGGATTGAACTCTTTATCATCATCATCCATTTCATTCAAGAATCTCACCTGTGTATTGTATTGTATATAAGTAGTATAAGTACAATAGCTTCTTGGAATACTTGTAGAACTGGTAGGATATAGGATACATATTACATATCACATGTACAAAAGCTTCTGTGCACTAGTGTGTACTAGATACCTACTACAGTACGCATTACACACATTATCGCTAGAAAACTAAACCGCATCATGCTATACGTTATACATGCAACGCCACAGATATTTTTATGAAAAGATGTAAAAAAAAATAAATAAATACTAGATGAGGACGACAACAAGAATTCTTGATTGATGTGGAATGACAATAAAAATCTAGTTTCATTACGCTCACAAAAATAGAGACAATATAAATAAATTTTTAATAATGACTAGTATTCTGTTGGCTGTTACAATTACTCCCCCATCTCATGTATCTATAAAAAAAACTCAAGTAGAATACGTGGAAAAAGTAATCTAGTTTTCAAAGAAAAAATATTTTGTATCCTATTTGTCATTGGTGATATGAGCGCACAGTTATTCGTACAACATCATAAAAATCGCATTTGATTTTTTGCCTGTAGACAATGAACATTGGAAAAACAATATGTTTTAAACACATTTTGACGAAATGAATATGTCTTTTCTATTCTTACGAATGTTTATTTAGGGATGCTATGTAAATTATACACTATGCTTAAAACTTACAACAACCCCAAATATTGACATCATCCTCCTCCTTTTAAGATTAGAAGTATCTACATATTCTCACAAGCACTGCCATTACGGTTACGCCTATAAATTACACTTAAAACTGAATAAAATTTGGATGAGCTTCTGATATTTTCAAGTTATAAGATAATGGATTATGGATTATATGGCCTTTTGAATACTCAATATGCAGTGGAATTACATTGACCATTGATCATTTATTCCAGTACAAGTGATCACTTTTCTGAGTTTCGTCTTTCTTTCTTCAGTCATACTTCTTCTCCGAAAAAAGTTAAAAGCTCTTCTCTAGAGGCTACACGACAATACTATGCATGTATGATATATATATGCATTTCAATCCAATCTCATGAAGATTTCATAGCATTTTTATAATGCTCTGCTAAATATGATTCAATAGATGACAAACTAAAAGTGCTGACTAATCATAAAGAAAGCTGTCTTTGTTTTACTTTTACTCGTCAGTAGTCAGAAGCATACAGTACATAGTACATGTATTACAATTTACAACAGTAATAATTGAATTTGGTGTGGTAGTTTTCTTATCTTTCATTTCTGTTCCCTGTCCCCTGCTATTACTTGATAACGTCAAGTATATAATATGTCCATGCTGGAACTTGATCATTTTCAATAGACACACATATAACTCATACCTCATAGCGCATAGTACAGATATTCTGTTATTGTAGTAAAAATGATGATAAGAAATACGTATAAGAACGAGGGGAGAAAACAGATTGGAAATTATACAGATGCTCGGAATAACTCGTAATTAGTTTGAGGAGGGTTTTCCATCTTTATTTAGTGGTATTTTTTACATAGGAAACTACATATATATAGACAACATAATATATTTATCTTTAAATACTTACATAAGAAACGTACATATTATACTACACACATTAATTTATTGTTGGGACAGAGTTAAAGACAGAAGAGTGAAGAGTTATACACATTCAATGATTTTGTGTATTTTAGTTCTGTTTCTTTCCTTCCTTCCTTCCTCCCTCGTATTTACTACACTATTTATTTACTTCAGCTAATATATTTACATATATAATATTATTGTAGTTACAAATCCATTATATATTTACACTCATCCTTCTTACTTACATTAAAAAATTCACAACCTTCCTGAATCGTACTTTAAACTTACTTATTACGAGAGTCTTGAGTCTTCTACAAAACCCGAGAACAAACAAAAATCAACCTCTTTTCAGCCCTTACATACTACATGCTACTCTTTACTCGTCCAAAAACATTTGGTATTGACTACTGACTACACGATACACAAAATAACATAATAGAGAGAGGGAGGGAGAGCTGAGAAAAAAAACTGAAGACTGAAGACATAAGCAGTTACATGGTAATATTTAGTGTGTAAAGTAATGCATGAAAGTATATATATATATATATAAGTTGTGTAGATTGTACATGCACATAAAATAAAATATACTGTATTTGTATTTGTATTTACAAGGAACCCTAATATAGTTACACACAGTATAAAGGAAGAAAAATTCCCTTCCTGTGTGTAGTGTGTATAGTAGTAGTGTGTAGATACTTATTATGTTGAATTTATATATATAAAGAGACAGAGAGAAGAAGAAAGATTCCCTACGTGTGAATGCACATATCCACAATATACAGCCTACAGCCATAGCTTCTATACATTCTACACACCGTTCCTACAGGATAATTGAAGTAGTGTACAAAGAGAGTGGAGAGAGATACACAGAATACAGAATACAGACGTATTTTGATGCATAAATAAAACACACATATATACACATAGATACTTACATAGAAAAGGAGAAATGGCATGAGCGACAACCACCACAACATCAGCCCAAGAGACCCAAACATCGAAAAACATATAGAGAGACTCGACTCAAAACTAAATCCTTCATTCAGTCGTCTTGTTGAGTTAGTTCAAGTCAGGCATCGTGCGCTCATACTCATCGTGTTCTTTTCACACTGATAAATTTACAGTTTAAATTCACATCTCCAACTTCTTCCACATCAACAACAATAATAATAGCATGAACATTACTATTATTATTAGTAGTAGTAGTAGTAGTATTATTATTATTGTCACTACACACAAGTACATACAAGTAATATATATACATACACATACAAATCTAATTATTATTAGCCGCTGTAATTTTTATTCTGTGCATCCGGCAGTGGAATTTGAGCAGAAAGGTTCCCAACTATAAAAATCTCCTTCCTCTACCTTCTGCATAACTTACACATTGTTATCAAACTTTTGACAGAATACTCTGTGAAGGAAAATAAGAAAACATTTACGTATACCTTGAAGTTGAAATTTGAGTTTGTTCTGTCTCTTACAGTGTTACTGTTTTGAAGCGTCATTATAATCATTCTTTGAAAAAAATAATAAAAAATATTTTGGAGTTGACAGTTAAGAATTGTTTTTCTTTGTCCAGTGTAATTAACTTGATATTTTCTGAACATTTTGGAATTCAATGTGAGCAGAAAGCTTGTTTATCTCCTGACAGATAATAATAACAGAAGAAAGAGAGAGAGAGAGAGAGAGAAAAAATACTAGTTTTGTTATCGTGGTCAGTATTTTTACTGTCGTCAGTCTTCATTCGTCATTCTACTGTACTGTATGCTGTATGTTCTGTGCTTCAACTGGGATTGAGGAATTAGGTAAGTAACCAAAAGCCCAAGCTTCTTGTTTTTTAAAAATAAATGTGAAATACTTCATGTTTCCTACTTCATAACAATTAATTCTATCATTTGTACACTCTGAAATAACTCTGAACGTAGGAGGAACATTTTAAAGTGCTTTTATAAAGTGGATAAATTATACTGTATGTATAATGTAATATTTGATATTTGACGTTTCATACTTTGCTCCTGAATTTAAGTGCTTTTATAAAGTGGATAAATTATACTGTATGTATAATGTAATATTTGATATTTGACGTTTCATACTTTGCTGCATAAGTATTTGGTATTTTGTTCACACATTATTTCACATTCTTCTGAGCTATAAAAGTTCTTTTTTTTTTGTACACTGAGAATTTAAGTAGACGCACAATAATTTATTTTCAACTCAGTTCCTTCCCTACTCATGTATGTATATGTATGTACGATACAATGCAAATGGTGAGGAATATTAAACTGTAACCAAGTAAATAGAAGAGGGGAGATATTGATAAAGGGAAATGGAAAAGCTCGTAACAAACAACCATAAAGTTATTGGAAATGGAGTAGAATATATGTATTATGTATTATGCCTAATGTGTATATCCTTACTGCGAACAAAATCCTAATAGTTTATTTTTCGTTTTCCTTGATTACTCATATATTGTACATTGTATGGCCGGTGGTCCGTCGGGTAATCTCAAAAACTCGTGTGTATTTTTACTTGTACTTATATGTACCTATACATACGTTTCACGAATCCGACTAATGGGGAAAAGATTTGATTTGATTTTGTTTGCATGTACCACGTACCATGCACAATGTACAATGTACATTGTACATGTTTATACATCTCTTTGTGTTTATTTGTGGATAAATGATGGAAGAAGCAATTCAAAAGTTGCGTGTTCCGACACTCTTTATTCTATTACCCACTCTTAGTAAGTATACAATGTACAATGTACAAAGTACAAAGTCTATGCTGCACATTTTATTGTAGATTGAATAGAAAGTGTGTGCATCAAAAATCAAATATACATGAGAAGAGTGTGCATATGAACGAGCATTTGATTTAATAGGATTAGAAGCATGTCAGTAGGATTGGAGAAAGGAATAAAAAGAAAATTATCTGACGGTGGTAGTTGAGGGAGTAATCCTAAATCCTATGATTCTCAATTCTCCCGTTTCGGGGATTGGAATTTAGACATTCATATTGTTTTTAAGTTGAATTGATGTGGTGGACATGTGTTTGGTTTAAATGCCACTTCAATTTTTGATTGCCTAAAACCTAAAAGTCAGTTATTATTACTATCATTTTGTCATTATCATTATTGAGCTGTATTTCCTCTCTCGTTTGCACCGGTCATTGATCATATTTGTATGTTTTTAGGTAGCATTGGATTTTACATAGTAGATGGTAGATGGATACACATTTTGTTGACTATTCTGTCACAGTCGTGGTCAACATGCAGGAAATGACAGTCAATATATTCTGTTTTTTTTTACATTTTTGTGATTGTATATACCATCTATCATCAGCCTGTCTGCCTCACTGTCTGTCTGGAAAACAGAATAAAGTAAAAAAAAAAAATATATATGTGGTATACAAAGTACATACATTTTGTACACATAATAAACAATGCAGTTCCACTGATATGTATATTATACATGTAAAATGTGCACACACAGACAAATATGTACTGTATGCATGAATACAACAGTATGACAAACAATGTGGCACATGAAACATTTTACGCCTTTTTCATTTCCCGTACACGGAACACACGATTCAGATTCATTCATTTTTCTACCTCACTAAATGGTTACAAAATGCAAATTATCTTTTTTTTTTTAGATTATACCATTCTCATTTCAGATTTCATCAGATTATCTTTATTTCAATCTTACAAAATGTTTATTCATGTGAATGAGCAGTTGATGGATGATGTTTGATGATGGTAGTGCATTATCATCCATAATTTGTTAGAATCTGACTCTAAACTCTAAATTGTCTGTTCCATGCTTTTTACTTTTGGCTTCTGACTTTATAAAACAATCCTTTATCGACTTGTATTTGGTATTTGGCTATCGATCTGCAGGTTGGAGTCGTACATTCCTTCCTGTTTTTGAAACACAGTGCATGCTTCTCCAGTCAAGCCAAAGCGCAGAGTCAGCATTGAAAGCTTAAACTTGTATATTATATATCTATACAGATGTATGCATGCATTCTATCGTAATGCAGAATGTAAATGTGAATGAAGGGGAGCACACAGAACACAAAACACAAAAGCATTTGCTGGAAAGGTATTTTAATGATCAAACACTAAAAACTCATGGCATTTGCTCTACAATCTACAATACTGAAAAGTAGCTGTAGGAAAATATCAAGATGAAATTGTTGAAATTCTGTACAATAATTATGATTCTGCTTGTTTCAACTTACACGTTTTTAAATCCAAGTGAATGTGCAGTGTACTGAATTACATTATTGAAATTAACAAGTCATAGGTCGAGATTACGGGAAACAAATTAAACTATATTTTTATTGCATGTTGTACACATGCGTGAGCATTGAGAATTCTCAAGATTTAAACAACATATGAAACTATCCTGGATGTAAAAAGTAAAATGTAAATATCGGGTATCTGCCGAACTGGAATTTCAAGTTCAAAATGGAATACATGAATAGAATTCAAATGAAGTTTTCTCCAAGAAAATGGTATGCAAAATGGAAAGTTCATCCCTTTCATTCACAATTCACCATTCACAGTTCACAATCGAGTCCATTTTCCATTTTTCATGTACATGTGGCTTCTTCCCATCTCTCTGTGTATCGGCATCTGCATTTCGTATTTATTCAGTCAAGTTTGAAACGAGATTGAAGATTTCATAAATATCTAAAAGTGTTTATAATGATAATAATGGTTACGTGTGAGTTTGCATGTCAACATTAGGAATATTATCTTATGTACATTGTACAGTGTGAATGTTTGTTTGGATGTAAAAAGAAACTTTCTTTGGGGATGCTGCCATTCCCATTCCTCCTCATTTTCGTCCTCACCATTATCATCATTGTCATTGTATTTTAGGCCCCAAAACTCATCATCTTCATCCACAAAAGACAAGTATTAGACACAAGTTACGAGTGAGTATACTTCGTCTGTGTATTAGTCTGGAGTCTACAGTATATAAAAATAATATAGTGCAGCTGGAACTACAATTGGTGAAACTACACGCATTAGAACATTGTTCAGGAAATAGGAAAGGTTTTGGGTAGAACATTGTAGAGTGTAGAGTGTAGTAGTAGTACACAAGTCTTTGGCCACATTCATGTATCGGAATAATCCTTCGGAATAATATCTGTAAGTAATATGCACATTGTACATTGTACATTGGACGCACAATACACATTATGTGCATGTGTATGAGTATGCAGTATGCATCAAAAGGGAAAACCCGAGAAACGCATACTGCATACTGCAAGTGTGCACACAAAAGTATACGTGTACATATAGAATGCACACCCGCTCTCCAGCAGTTGCATTGGTGTCTAGTCTGGAACTTTTGGTGAGGAGGATTTTCCCGAAATTCAGGAGCAAGCGCACGTGTTTCAGTTTCTCAGACTTGTGAGACTCATGTCAGTCGCCAAGCGAGACTCTTTCTCTTTTACTCTGTCTGACTCTCGTCCTCGGTTTCAGTTTTCGGGATCTAAAATCTAGAATCTACAGTGTAGAGTGTAGAGTGTAGAGGTACATATTATGACAAAGTACATATTATATGCAGTTGGATGTTGGATATATAACAACGATGAAAGTTCACTGTTCGCCCTTCACAAATTCCCTTTTCCTGGTTCGTACTTTAGGTAATTTCTATATACTTTGACGTTGACATAGGTGGGTTTGTAAGAATACATACCACATATATATGTAAGTTACGCGTAATAGTATATTTGTATACTACATACTGAAGACTATACCATTTATACATTATAGATACATGGTTGAAAGTTCTCTTTCAATGTTACATCTTGTAAGAGGACCTGAAGTGCATTTTAACTCTTGTAAATATGTATCTTCGGTTTCCTATAATTCTGAGATTGCTTATAAATATTACAGGAGCCTCACAGATGCGTCTTATGTACCTACGCACTATGTATTTTACATGTACATCATACATCATATAACATACAATGTACAATGTACACTGTACAAAAAGATACTCAAGTGAAATGTGAAGATACTAGGTTATGTTTTGAAAGGGATCATTTTTCCAAATGGTAAACACGAGCCATGGAGAAAATAGAGAAGACAGGAAGAAGCGTAGGATTTTTTTTTCCCCCGACATCATATTATTATCTCTTCAATTTTAAAATATTGAGATATCTTTTTTTTTGCGTAGAAAAGATAAAAGATACTTTATTCACAAAACTCTTTATCATCAGCATTTCCTTCTTTTTTTAGATGATTTTCTCTAAAATTCGTATCATGTACACTCCAGACTCTTCCATTATCCATTTTTTGTAGATAGTATTAATATCTATAATATGTATATTCTGCTTTTAGGTAAATTATATTTTTT
>JABASP010004342.1:0-10401 GCA_019776565.1 Sminthurinus signatus
GTTGCTTGCAAAGCTGCGCTTCCCTAAAAAACAAGCCAATCACCGATCACTTGTTCGTCTCCAGAAAACGTCACAACACATTCAAACTCCGCCTCAGAATCTTGTATATGAACGTTTTCGTGGGGCTGCTTATATCGTGTTTTATTACAATAAATTACAAGTGATCTCATTTGTAAATCGAGAGGGACTTTTTTGTGTTTAATAAATTATAAATCCTTTTTGTATGGGAAAATATTTGCAATTTGCAATCAACTCTGTACTGTTTATTTAGTATTTAGAATTCAGAGCATAGTATTTTTCTCTTTTTTTTTTCTCTTTTCATTTATTAGCATTTATAAAATGGCATAAATTTATACATTTATAACAATTATTATCACAGTATTTCATTGAGCTGCTCATTCACCGTTGTTACGTTTTTATATCATAATAATTCTCATATAACAATAATCAATAATATCTAATACACAAAATACAAAACACAGACATGTGTAAATAAAGTAACACAAATTTATTTCGTTGTATCTATAATTATTCCAAATACTTTGTTTCTATTCTCCACAATTCTTGGGACGTTGGAGATCCCATATAAGCATATTTTCCCACGACGGAAAACTGACTAATCTCAGTCACCTAAAAGTTTTATAAATGAGGCATATGAAAATATCAAAACCGAATCAAGAGAATTTGTATTGCAAACATGAAACAGTAAAATAGTATAAAATAATACATGTGCACTTCTATAAAAATTTATAAAAATATTCTCTTGACTTGAGACTTTTGAGTTTTGAGACGTGAGAATTTTCCACGTGAATGTGAATTTTTGATTGTCATAAATTCATAAAAAGAGTACAAAAGTCATTGTTTGTAGCTTTTACCTTTTTACTTAGACTCTGAAAGCTCCTTAAAATTTTTCCATGTTCATCCACTTCCAGTACAATCGGAGACTCCTTTGGCTTTGGAAAACATCTCATTGTTGCAACCTTAACGCATAAAATATAATGAATTGATTTTTTAAATTTCGAATTAAATATGACTGATTCGAGATTCGAGATTTGAGAAAAAAGTTGTCTTTTTACCGAAAATTTAAACTCTTGAACCAGAGGATGATTTGGCATAAAATAGTCAAACGGTATAAATCCCAAGAGAAAAACTTCTCTCAGTCTCAACACTAATTTCCTCAACCATCCCAATGGAGCCAAATTATCAATCTGCGTATACAAAAAGAACATAGAAAACAGAAAATCAAAAATGTATCAAAAATGAAAATCATACAAAATTTAAGGAATAAAAATAAAAAACTAATAATTATAATTTTTATTTGTGTACCAAACTTCGTGGCGCGATTAACGTAATGTAAAATGTATTCTTTCCACTAGCTCTAATATTATCTGGAAGTCCGGGGAGTCCATCAATAAAAATGTCCGATGTTCCTGCTTTCGGGCCTTTTAAATAGTATCTAAGCAAATCACGACATGAGAAAATTAAAGCTAGTAGCTTTTAAAAATCAAAAAGATTTTAGTTTTTGCTTTTATTTTTTGAGTTTGATTTTTTTACCTACGAACTCTCGCCTGAATAGTTTCAGATACGATTACAAAGTCCTCACGCGGAGAGAGTTGAACACCATTGGCAAAATGAATATTTTTAATCAGGACTTTGCTCTTCTTCTCTTTAGGGTCAAACATGACGAGGCGTCCCGAATAATCATTTGACAGTATCTCTACAAAAGAGTCCTTGAGGTCGAAGAGCGTGCTCGGCTCTGACCAAAAAGCTCGACCATCTTGAGCCATGTCAAAGTCATTGGCAAACTTTGATTGAACTCCTTCAATCTCTTCTTGAAAAGAGAATAATGGCTTCACCTCACCTGAAAACCGTGTAAATAAACAGTGTAGATTTTTTATTCTTATTATTATTCGACTTTATTAACGTGTTAAGAAGACAGCTGCATACAAATCATACAATATTTACACCCTGGAAGTAAGTTTTATCAATGAGCTTTGAAACAAGGATTAAAATTTTAAATATTGTTTACCGGTTTTTGGATCTACTCGAAGAATTCCTCTGGCTGCATCCGCAGTCCATAAATAGCCGTTGATGAAACGAATCCCTAAAGGTCGGCCACATAATTCCGGTTCCCAGTAGCCCTCTTATTAAAAGTAAAATTAGAGGTAAAAAAATAAATATTTAATTTCTCAATAATTATTATTATTTTTTTTCTTATTGTTTTTTGTAATTTTTGTACACAAGTAATTTTGAATGTAACTCACGACATTTTGTTTTTTGGCTCCCGGTCTGAGCGACAACTGTAACTTTTGAATTGACCACTTTAACAATTTTCCCGCCTTCCACACCCGTGTACACAGTTTCCCCATCACTCTTTGGATCTCCAGCTATTGATTCAGGTCCAGTCACTTGTCCACTCAAAACTAGTTCTGCCTTGTCCAGGATTCCATTTGGAAGTAATGCTCCCTCCAATTTTAAACCCGGCGTCGGCCTATTAAAATTAAAAAGAAACACGCTCTTGCATATTATAAATTATAAATATAAATTAAATAGAAACAGCTTTATATTTTAAAGTATCAAGTATCACTGACAGAGCAAAGTATTAAATAAAACGTCAAAATGTTTTTGTAATTAAAATCTTACGTGAATGATTCAATGTGGACGTGGGGAGGAAACCCCGGGAGAAGCACAAGAATGATCCCAAAAACAGTGAAATACAAAGCTGATTTTAAAATCAACTTGACTAGTGTTGAAAACACCATGGTGATTTCTGATTTGTGAATAATATTTCAGATTTCAGAACACTTTTCATTTACAAGTTAAAAGATTGCCGGTTTTGTCTGTGATATCTAAATCCTATCTAAATTTTTGTTCTCCTACAAACTGCAATCTACAAATTACAACCTACAGCAGCAGATAGCTGCTGGCTGTTTTATGTTTTATGAACTTGTCGAGACTGAGAATTCTACTCGAGTTTCGAGTCTCGAGTATGTTTTACAGCAAAAGTAGAGTGGTCAATGAAAACTGTAGTCACAGTTTTGAATGTCTATAGTCTATACTGTATACGCACTAGTATTTAGTATTATTTACTTGAGCTGCGTTAGATAAGCTAAGCTAAAAAGGAAAAAAGAATTGTAGAGAGAGAAGCAAGGTCAATACATGAGTCAAGGTGAGCTCTGTCAAAATCCAAATGAGCATATAAGCCAGCAGTAAAAGTCGTAAGATTACCTGTGCTTTGTATTGAAAACATGTTGAATGTATCATGTGAAACAAGTCAGATACAAGATGAAAAATAAATGCAGAATTCATATCGGGCCATTTCATCATAAATGCATAATATACAGTTCCAGTCTTCATTGATCCTCAAATTTCCTCACCTGAATTATTTTTCTTTTTTAGCATTTCCATTGCCTCGATCTACATGATTCGGATTTTTCTACGTACACAGTCATGCACAGCTCAAAGTAAACTCTTGATCTCAAATTATGATATGGAAATATGACAAGGGATAGAGAGTAAAAAAGAGAGTAGAGAAAAGCTTCATTCGGGAGATGAAACTATTTTTATTAATTGTACAGGCCTATAACATTATTAGTACAGGGCATAAACTACAAAGTATTCTGTATTCTGTGTTCTGCATTCAGATATGTACATGACATGCATGCAGCAGTCACAGTCACCCACGGTTTTGTACCACATCTTAATCTAAAAATAGGAAATTCTACTTGGCCTACTGCTCACTTCTCTCCTTCTCTCTTATTTTTTGTCCTCTTTTCCAAGCAAATGTCTTGTAATACTCGTAATTGTCATTTGTAAAAATAGTGCAAAATTTCAATCTACTTGTTTTTCTCTTTTGCAAATATTTGGATGGGCGGACAAAACCCTGTTTTGTTGTTGTTTTTTGTTTTTAAATTCAGTTTTTCGTGTTTTGTGAAAATTAATTAAGAAAATGCAGCATCTAATTCCTCAAATTTTCAATTATTTATTTACATAAACTTCCGATTTCATTGGAGTGCTTTTTTTAAAAAAAAAAAGAAGTTAGATCACTTCCAATTATTTGGATCACAAATCAAATCAAAAGTGCACCATTTCCCATTTCGCAAATTAAATCCTTAGTAAAAATGATGATCGACCTGGAAAACCCGTGCTGCTGCATCAGTTTACCCACTGGAACTTATTTAATAGGCCTTGGAGAAATTGTAAGCAAAAGATCGCGTGTCATTATTTTTCATTTGGAGTTTTGGTTTTGAATTCTGAAAATGTAGGATGACATTTTTAATTTGGAATTATTGGAATTGGTCATTAATCATTTAAAAAATGTAATGTAATTTGTAGGCAGTGTGGAGTTTTTTATTTCTGATGGATGGGATTTCAGCGTCTCTGTCCATAGTTGACAGTCCAAATGTGGCTGATTCCATGATTCACAGTGTCATTCGGATCGCTCTGGGAATCATTCTCATCATTGGTGTTAAAAGTGTGAGTTTGGAATCCAGATTTTATTTTTCATTCAAATTTCAAAATTATACATTCAAAGTTTCCACTTCCTGGTTTTTCATTTCCTTTGATATTTTCAAAAACTTTGATTTTTCATGAATATTTTTCTTTGTATAATTTTTTTTATCTTTGATTATCTTTGTATTTTCTTGAATTCCGGAAAACGAAAAATGGAATACATAATCGGAGCAGTCGTCAAGGGCATATTTAAAATCCTGGATGGACTTGGAGTTACTCCTTTTGATATGGAGTTTTATGTACACGATTGCTCACATGTTTCAAGGTTCTGGTTTTGGAACCATTTTCCTCCGATTTCTTTTACATGTCCTCGTTTTTTACTGTTGGATCGTCGTCTATTTTTACTACAAAGAACTCAAAGACAACGTCATGAGTGTCGTCTCCAAGACAAAGACGATCGTCCTATCAAATCTAAAATCAAAAACTCCTGTATAAAATAAGTTTCTCTTCATTCTTGTTTCTTGTGGAATTATCAAAATATCTATTCAAAATGCTCAGTGTACATTTGACATTTGACAACGACTGTATAATATTTACTTGTACTGCACAATGCACAATGCACAACTTTGAGCAGAAATTTTCAGAGTTCTCCATACATAATATTTGTCAACTCTCGACTCTAAACAGTAAACACACACACAACTTTTATGGATTATGTATTATGTACAAAATGCTCACAAAACTGTACTCAAACTCGAAGCAAAATACTCAAAGGAAACATGAGCAAAAAGTCAAGCTGCACGAAAGTGAAAATTAAATGTTACAAAATTTAAGGAAATAATAAAAAAATGTATTTTTTTAAATAATAAAATGTTAACGTTTACTCTCACTTCCCTTTGATTTAGTTATACATTATACATTTTTGATTCCGATGGCGATCCATAATTTTGATATGCAAATTCACATAGCTGTTTGTAGCAGTAACATTTAACATTTAAATCAAGGGGTTTTTACTTTATGAAATTTACATGAACTTTTTATCTGTACTTTTCTTTGTTCTTTGTCTTTTGTCTTTTTGTTTATTCAGTGTGGTTTTTCTCTCCTTAAACTTTAAACGAGGGTGGAAAATATCTTTTTGTACTTTCGAAAAAATAAATACAGGATGTAAAAAACTACACCAATGGCCAAAATCACAGCTAAAATTATTGGAAGAATATTTGATGAGTCATTCAATTCAGATGTTTTTGAATTAACTGTTAACCGCCTCCCTGAAATACTGCTCAAATTTTGATTCAGATTTTGGATCACGTCCATCGTTTTATTTTGTAGATGAGTCTCATCTTGATCCTGGAAAAAATAAGGATATAAAAAATTAGTACAAATGACAAGTTTTATCATATTTGATTATTTGATTGGAATTTAAATATAAATAATACTAAAAAATTCTCCTACGTCTGAAACTCCAGGCCAAGATTCCGCAGGAGATGAAGATGGAATGACGGTCGTATTTTCATCCGACTTCAACATGTTTGAATATACTGTCATTTTCACTAAATACTAGTTGATTTCTTTTTTCAATTTTTTTCCTACTAGTTTCTTTTTATAGCGGTAAAATTGAATTCAAATCTTCACCAGTCACTGAATAATCACACTTCAGTCTTCAATAGTCACCACCAAAAGTTTTGTTATTTAAAATTCAGCAGTCAACCTGCAGGAATTTGAGTGCACAAAACAAATGGGGGTTTCTTTACACTCCCGACTGCATAGAATCTAGAGTATCAAAACTCAAAACTGCCGAAGAAAAAACAAATACAAAATAGAAAATTATAGGAAGAGAAGTATCTACAAACGTTTTTTTTTTCTATAATAAATTTCTTCACAATTTACAACTTTTCATGCACTGTTTATGGTTTATAAAAAAGCCGGGTGGGTCTCCATGTCATGGAATACAAAATAAAACTGACGTGGGTATAGAAAATAGAATATGGAGAGAGAATGCAGCACGGAAAAAATGCATGTATAGTTGAAACTTTTGTTTTTTGTTGATTGTTGACACAATTCCAATTTGCTGTATGTGTGTTTGTGGGGGGTTTAATCGGGTCCATTGTCTTTTATGTTTCTAGTTTCTAGTTTGTAAACAATTAAGAGAGTTCAATTCACCTGATTGATCTGGAAAGGAAATGTTCAGTATCATTTTATTTACAGTCAGCTTTTCTGTGCTCTACATAATGCATAATACGTGTGTATTCTAAGTTCAATTCCAATTATTCTACACACAAAAGACAAAAGTATGAAGCTGTCTTAATTTAATACACACATATTTTCATTTTCATTTTTATTTGACTGACGTATTTACGCATTTACAATTATTGACGATTTGCAATCAAAGTAATTGAGCTCGAGACAAATACAAAATACATTACATTTTAAATATAAGATTTTACATTTCTACATTACAAAAAATACACACAGTTCTACTGGACTACTGAAAACAAAAAATTATGCAATTCTAACCTATCTTTTTGATCCTGATATTTATATGCATTTACTTTCAATCTCACATTTTACATTTCAAACTCGATCGACTCTCGCGTCTCAAGTTTCTAGTCTTGGGAAAAGGTCAACAAAAAGATAAGAAAATAAAGAACCGCTTGTATTATTTTCCTTGTGTTTGTTTGGTTATTTGTTTGTTTGTTGAACTCTGAGATTTCAACATGGAACTTTGGAACTTCCTACACCGATAAAAATTGACCGGTTGACTAATCATGCATGTACATTTTATAAATGTGTGTATATAGAAAATGGAAAAATGGGAAAGGAAAATTGCCTGTCAATCACTTTTATTTAAAGGAAAGATAAAAGAAAAGAGGATAGAGGCAAAGGGCAAAAAACATGAAGAAACCCACAAGTAAGATGTTGCTCGGATTCTTAAATGTATATCTCGTATCTAGTATAAATTATAATAGTCACGAATAACGAATACATTTCTATACACTATACGAGAATGTTTTGGTTCAAGAGTTTATTTAATTTACTTGTGTATACGAGATAAAAAAAGTTATACATATATTATACACATAGTTAGTTCCAAGTTCCAAGTTAAATTTATATCAAATATCAAGCATCAAGTTGTGGTGATGCACTAGATATAAAAGTACTGAGTATATGAACTATATAATGTATAAATTCTGTTTTGGATTTTGGAAGCATTGCACTGTCACTTTTTCCAGCTGTGCATACTTCATACACTTACTTGAGCAAGTACGTTGTACGTTGTGCGAAGGATGATGCTACAAAGAGAAATTGGGAATAGAGAATTGAGATGCGACTTAAGACTTAAGAAGAAGGGCATAGTTTGAAAAGACGCAGTTGACAACAGCAAGAAGCAGGAGCAGGAGTGCATCCACTTGTTGTCTTTTATTCTTCGTTCTTCGTACTTTGTGTAAGTTTGTGTGTGAGAATCCTTATTCAACTTGTTATAGATACTTTAAAACGTCAACAGTTGAAAAATACAAAAGAAGGAGAGAAATGAACTGAGGAATTTTGCAAATTCCAAATCAATTGAGAAATTTGTATTGAAAATTGAAATTAAAAGTTTCTAATATTTACTTTTATTCATTATTTATAATATCAGACTGGCCAAGTCTCAAGCCTTCAGTCTCAAGATGAAAAGTGTACTTTTAGTTTCACTTTTGTTCGTGGTTGGAGCTCTGACTCAAGAGAATAGTGAAATTGGAGACGGTCAAGATTTTGGAATCGTCTCAGATGACCTCATCAATTACATCAACAATCATCCGGATGCGAAATGGACTGTGCGTTTACTTTTCTTTTTTATTTTTATTTTTACAAATTCATAGTTTATGTAATACACAACAGGAAAATGGAAGGATTAAAGATTTTTGAATATAATTTGTAATTTCTAACAACTTTTTCCAGGCGGGAAGGAATTTTCATCCGGAGATTGATCCAGATTATTTGAAGGGACTGATGGGAGTTTTGCCAGGAGATGACAAGTACCGTCTCCCTGAAAGACGATATGGAGTTGAGAATATGGAGATTCCAGACAGTTTTGACTCCCGTGAAAGATGGCCAAATTGTACATCCCTCCGAGAAATTCGGGACCAGGGCTCTTGTGGTAAATTCAAAATACATTATTAATTGACCATTTTTACAGTTATGAAATACTTTCAAGTTTTTTGCAAAAAAGTAATACATTTTTATGAAAATTTTAGGTTCATGTTGGGCTGCTGCTGCAACAGAGGTAAAAAATATAAATATGAATACAAATATCAGAATTAAGAAAATTAAACAGAACGAAACAGAGTTCTTTAAAACTGTTTTTTATTTAAATATCTAATTTTATGCTTATTTATTATTTAAACTAGGCAATGACAGACCGATTTTGTATTGCCAACAATCAACAGAAGCAATTTCATTTCTCCCTTGAAAATCTCGGTACATTTTCACCTTCAATTCCTGAAAACTTTTAATTTCTCTACCTTCATTTGTTTTCTTTTTTCGTTCGAATGTCAAAATTAGAAGCTAATGATTCTTCTTATTATTTTTTTCTTACTCGTGAGTAGTTTCTTGCTGTGGCATTTTGTGTGGACGAGGTTGTAACGGAGGTTTTCCTTCGATGGCCTGGAGAATTTGGGTGTGGAAAGGACTTGTGTCTGGAGGTCAATATGGGTCAAATGAAGTAAGTGTCATTTCATGTGGAAACAAAATATATCTGTAAAATGCTACATAAAAACATGAACGTGTAAATGAATTATTTAAATACTATTAAATTCAAAAGGGATGTCAACCCTATGAAATCCCAAGTTGTGAACATCACACTTCTGGACCGAGGCCAAACTGTACTTCCGGTCCCGGAACCCCTCGATGTGTAAAATCATGCGAGCCCTCTTACGGAGTTTCCTACAAACAGGATCTACATTATGGACGAAAAGCATATTCAGTCTCCAGACATCCTGAACAGATTCAAGCGGACATTATGGCAAATGGTCCAGTTGAAGCCGCATTCTCCGTCTTTTCCGACTTTCTCAATTACAAATCTGGTGAGTGGCATCACGTTGATATTCTTTTAGTGGGAAAATCTTTCGGAATTTTCTCCTTTAAAATTTAATAATTGTGTACATTTTTTTCAGGAGTTTATCATCGTGTCAGTGGAAGTTTTCTTGGAGGACATGCAGTCAAAATATTGGTGAGCAAGTTTTTATTTGTATAAAAAATACATAATATTATATTGAATTTTCAATAATTCCTCATTTTATGCCACCAAAAATATTATTAGCACTACTTTTTGCTTAAAATTATCAACTATTTTTTATGATTTTTATTAGGGATGGGGTGTGGAAAATGATACGGCATATTGGCTCGTGGCGTAAGAACTAAAACTAAAACTACTCTTGATATTTGTTTAATTATAATGCAAATAATTACAGATTATTTAGTAAAAAGTAAAAAATAAATTTAATTTGATGTTCATTTTAATGATTTTGTTCTTTTTTCCCCTGTGGTCAAACAACAGAAATAGGTAAGAAAATAAATATACTTTTTCTGTTGTAAATAAATTCATACAACTACTTTTGGGATGCTTTTGATTTCTGGCAATTGCTTTAACTTTTTTTCTGCACTAATTAAAATTAACTGATTTTCATTTTGATTGGAAAAACAGTTGGAATACGGACTGGGGGGATGAGGGATTCTTCAAGATAAAACGGGGAAATAATGAATGTGGAATTGAAGGATCGATTGCTGCTGGACTTCCAAAGGTTTAAAAATCTATAGAACATCCAAGAAGTCTCTTTACATTCTCCACGTTTGAAAGTTCTGCGTTGTGTATTTAATATTGAGATGAGAGTTGAGTGCACATGTTTTAAAAATTTAAATTTTGAATCTTTTCCGCCCACCGCGGAAAAGAGACGTAGCGGACACAAGTCACAC
>JABASP010004343.1:0-10401 GCA_019776565.1 Sminthurinus signatus
ATAATATAATATATTTAATATTATACGTACAAGTACACGTAGCAGACATGGTAATAAGTAATAAACTAATATGACAAATTACCAAAACACTCATTTGTATTCTAGAATTGGGTGATCTGTTGGAAATTGCAAATTTGGCAGAACGAGCTTGCCACTATTATCAACAACATGGGACTCCAGACTCTGGTATAAAATTTATCCTAAATTTTTTGTACATGAATACAACAAGTACACTTGATATTCTTTCAGAAATTTTTTTTTTGATTTTCAATGACATGATTGAGATGTAGATTTTATATTTTACGTTGTTCATGTAGTCAGGATATCAGGGTATTATTATAGATTGTTTTAGATCTGAATATAAATGCAGTGTTATAATGTCAGTTTCAAATTTCCGTATATATATATTTCAGTATAAAGTATAAATAGACATGAATGTACTAACTGTTAAATGAGAGTTCATAATCATGATAAATATATACTAAATTCTTATTGTAATTCATGTAAAAAAAAAAGAATAGGAAGAGATTTGATCGTTTTATTTATGTATAACCCACAGGTGCTCTATGTTTGGACAAAGCTGGAAAAATGATTGAACTTCAACATCCTGAAAGAGCAATTGATCTATATAGAAGAGGCATAGACGTTGTAATGGTAATGATTGAAAATAAAGTCAATTTAATTTAATTTAGAATCGACTATATATTATATTATGTGTACAACTGAAAAAACAATCTCTAACAAAAGTGATGTCTAATTGTCTACTTTTTTAAAAAAAAAAAAAGATTGAAGATAGGCCGAGAAACGCAGCAGAGTTCTGTAGTAAAGTAGCCCGATTGCTAGTCCGACTTCGACTGTAAGTGAAACCACTATAATATGTACATTAATATATGGTTGATACACTCAGCTCCATACATATTTATAAGTGAAAAAACATACTTATGTGTGTGTGTTTAATGTTTATACTCACTTTCTGTATCATACAATAGATATGATGAGGCCGCAGATGCAATAAGAAGAGAAATTAGCCTACATCAACAAGGAGAAAACATTCCAGCAGTTGGTAGACTTACGGTTGCTCTAGTTTTGGTACAATTGGCTCGAGAAGACTATGTTGCAGCCGAGAAAGCATTCAAAGAATGGGGAAATTGTTGTGAAGTTGAGGAAGGTAAATATGCCGTATTTAATTAATATTTTATTTTATTATAATAATACAAAAAAATTTGGTAAGCATGATGTATGTGGTCTTCAATGTTTAATGCATTCAATTTTTAAGACAATTCATCTTTTTTGCGGTCAATGCAAACAAATTATTGTATTATACATTGTATACTTTTTCATCATTTTAATTACAGTCCAGACATTGGAAATGTTATTACGTGGGTACGATGAAGAAGATCCGGAAGTAGCTAGAAAAGCCCTAAATAGTCCTTTCATTAAGCATATGGATGTTGAATATGCAAAGTAAAAAAAAAAACGGCAAACTATTTTTATTACTCTAATGAATGTAATACACATGTATGTAGTTATATACTCACAATAACGCACAGATGGTAGTCTTACAAGTATTTTATCAATAAGGCATAGTGTTATTAAAATACACAATACTAAATTCTAATTACACTTTAATTGTTATTGTAGACTGGCAAGAGATCTTCGACTACCAGAAGGCATTGCAGAACCTCAAAGTAAACCACAAGTAAGAGAAAATGCTGCTCCTAGTTATAAATCTGTTTCACAGAAACCTGATGCGGAGGATGAAGGTGATGGTGGTGGTGGGTTATGCTAAACGGATTCCTATGCATTCCTCATTAACTAAGTTAATTTTTGAAAAACACAGAGTATAACGTATCTTTACGATAGTATTATATATTATATACTATGGTTTTTGAAGAGTTCTATTTATTCCATTGTTGTGAACATGTTAGTTAGTTTATTTTTTTCAAGCCTTTGAAATGAGTTTGAGGAATTAATTTATGTTTTGTTTTATGCCAAGATGTGAAAGGAAAAAGCAGAATGCAAATAATATGTACTGCAATAGGATACTGCAAATTATGTCAACATATGATATAACCTACAACCTAACATGAAATGAGTTTAAGTTTCAGAAAAAAAAATATCCTTTATTTTTAATTTTTACTATGCCTTTTAAATTTCATTACTGATTATCTTAGTTTTTGGTAGATAACACAAGCTGTATTAAGTCAATTATATAGATTTAACGTCTCCTGCATGTGTATATGTCCCGCAAACGGAATAATCAAATTTCTATAATAGATATACACACCTATATGTAAGGATAGATGCAAAACTATGAAAAAAATTACAGTGTGCATGATATATATAATGATACTGTAGAAAATGAACAACAATACCTATAAGAAAAAGAAAAATAGTGATAATATCCAAAAAAAATATAACATATACATACGTAGTACTATAATATATGATAAAAGAGTTCCCTAAGCCTAAAACTTCAAGTATAAGAATATTTAAAAAAATAAAAGAAAAGAAAACTTGTATTTGCTATATGCTGTAGCTTAAAATTACACGTAGTTATTTTAAACTAATAATTAATCATTATAACAAGCTTTACCTTCAGAACAGTAAAATTACAAATTGCTGTACATGCATACAATATTATACATTATATATAGTCCTATATCGAGTTATTTGTAATTTCTACATTCTGCATATAGATAGAGATTATCTAGATTCTATAAAGTGATCTAACATGTGAATTACTTGAAAAATTGAAGCTTATGTGCTTTCACTCATGTTGCTGGAAAGGATTTAGTGTAATTGCATAGTACGTATATGATGATGAAGTAATTATTACTATTTAATGCTAAAAATAAAAATTATATATACAAAAACCATGACTCTATAGATATAACATATGCAGTGAGTATAGTGATGTATTTGAAATTTTGAACTAATAGTTGAAAGAAACGATTCTCATCTTGACAAGATGACAAATGCTTGCTTATGCAAAAACAAACCAAAAGCTATATGCATGATATGTAGAGAATAGCCCCAGAAATATGTTTATAGGTGATGTATCACTCCTACTTTTATCTTTGGCAGTTCATTAGTTACATAAAAGGAAAACAAGATTTTATTATATGTTATATTAAAATAGGTTCTACTTTATATGTACTTTTTATCATTCACAGGATGTCGATATTATATAAATATATATTATCTATAGATGCTTCATAAAAAGACTTAGAATGTGCAGTTGGAATTTGGAACTAATTTTTTCATTACACTATAAATAATTTATAACACATATAATATGTAGATATTTAATTATATAATATATATTATCTGATTATTGTTGGATTGTCAGGGATGGTACATGTACTTATACCTGTTTTAGAAGTATGTAAATAGGTATGCATGGTTGAAGAATGAATCGGTAATTTTTTTATTATAATCTATTTATTGTATAATATTCTTGTTATACTATAATAATAATAATTATTGTTATTATGGATTAAATATATACACATATATATATACTACATGTATATTATACACTATATTAAAAACAAAACGAAGATTATGTTAGTACACTGTGTATATACATACACAACATATTATACATTCAACATAAATACAAGTATCTACATATATATATACACATATAACACTTTTTTTGTCGTTTTAATTTCGCAATTTAAGGTAAATAAAATAAAATCTTCTACACATACACGCGGTGTAGCCTCTAATACTAGTCTTCTTCTAAATTGATGCTATATTATATACATCAAGTAGGTATTACATTATAAAAAATAATATTATTATGCTAGAGAGGTAAGTCAATTTAGCAATACAACAGAATAAACTTAGAAAAAATTCACAAACCCCTCTATTCCTACATAATAATATATTATTTATGTGTGTGTGTATGTATACATACACATACATTACAAGCTAAAAAATCTCATCAATATTAATCAATTAATTCATTCAAAATCACTAACCTTTTGTGATAGTTAGCTGTATATGTATTATCCATAGAGGTAATTACTATCATCAACAAAAATAGTATGTACAAGTATTGTTTACAAATTGAAAGTTATGTATATACATATATGTATATAATATGTACCTACATATTACTACAAGCGGGTCGGAAGTAATATGTATATATAAATATATGCATAACACCCGCAACAAAGTAAAATACACAACAGATTTATGATAAGGTACGTATAAAATCATAAAGTGCGAAAAGATGTTATTATAATGAAACCATTTCAATCATTTCAATGAAATCATGACAAACTAAGAACTTGTATAATAATAATTAATAATTATTGTTAAATAAAAAAAAACGTTTTGAGTTTTGACTCAGCATCATCTATTATTTAAACTTTGACTAAAAAAGCTGAATCACTGAATAACCTTCATTTCTGCTACAACCCATAAAAGACTTGAAGATGTTGAGAAAATGATATGTGTGCTTAACACACATTGTCCAATTATTATTAATCATTGTATTACGACAATTTATGTATACTGAGGCTCATTTTCCCCATGCGTCTTTGTTAAATAACATAATAATATATGTATCGTGAAGATAACCCTTGACATATATATATATATATTATATGGTACAATCATTATTTGCAAATGTATCGAATTATTTCCTTCTTTGAGCCATAAAATACATATATCTATATATAATATACATATATATATATATATATTACATTGAAATTTAATCCAAATATTTGATGTAGTATTTCCAAAAATATATATTTTATATAATTAATTGTTAAGATTTTTTTTTCTTCAACTATATTCTATATTCTATTATAAATTTATACATTGTAATATTCATGTTTTACAGCATAATTATAAGATATATTGACCAATGCCAACAAGTGTCAAACTTTTGACAGTCAAGAAGGCACATAAATTTCCATTATGTCATCAACACGTAACATCTAAATACTTATAATATCTGTATCATGTATAATTCTTTTTGCATGATTGCATACTTGTGTAGTACTATCCCATTTCAATTCCCTATACGAAATCCACAATAATGCATAACATGGTACATCGTATATAATGTGTACATATATATATATAATTCAAATCACGTACGTCATGTATAGAGACTGTGCATAATGTTGTTCTTGTCAGAAACTTTTCAAGCCATCATATTTTTTAACTCTTCTATACGAAAAACATGGAGTTTTAATGGGTATAGAGCACAGAGTATTTTAACTTTATTAACGTTTTCTTTGTTCAAGTGTGTGCATCTTCAACTTCTCTGGATTAGTAGCTTTTGGGTGAATCACTGATACGGTGTGCATTGCGAATTTATAATAATTATTTATAATAATGAAGATGTATATGTATATAATATATTGTGTATCTTCTATTGTATAGTCAGAAACATTTTATTTAGCTCGATTGGTATTTTTTCACTTAATGCGTAAAATATTATTTATAATTTTTATAGTATATTATGCATAGCAGACTAATAAATATATATTTATATAGGCCTAATTTTTAGAACAAAATAGTTCTCAAGATACTTTACTGTAAATGGTAGATGTAGTTATTAATAATTAATATTATTAATAGTATAATATTATTAAACCTGTACTATTATTTCTTTGTTTCATGTTTTGTGGTATAATATATTTTATAGTACGAGGAGTATTAACATTGAACTTCGTAACTAATAAAGAAAGACATTTTTCGACATTACACCATATATACATAAAATATATGACATTATACTTTATACTGTACAAGGTGAAAGTTGGAGAAAGTCGTTATTAAATTTTTCCCGTACATTTTCCCCACGGTTTACTAAATAGGTACATCTATAATCCAGATTATAGACTTCATTAAAATAATAAGCGATCATAAACTGATTAAAAATAATTCGGTGAAAATCGTCTATAATTGATAATATTAATCTGCAATCTGTAATGCATTGTCTATGATATATATAATATATATAACATGCGTCACATTTTATTTACAGCAAAGTCCAAACATATATAATATAATGTAGGTAGATAAGTACAGACATTCAAATATACTTGAACGTGAAATATATAGATCTAATATCTAATTGCATACTAAATCATAAGTATACAATATACATTGTACAACAGTACTTATAATTCAAAAAATAAAGAAAGTGTGTTAGACTAATATTCGTGGTAATAAGGAATAAAGATGTATACATATACATGTACATATACATAAAGGTATATTCTTTGTGAGTATTATGTTGTTAGGAAATGCTTTTGACTTGACTTGACTGTAAATAAATTCGTGAAACTGTGATGAATATGTAGTCAGATTTAAATAACAAGTCTAAAAGTGCCGATGTATATAAATTTTACATAATACACAAAATTAATTACATTGAACTTGGTTTTTGCATTTTTAAACGTCTATTTTTTTCAGATTTGATTTTTTCATGGTACTCATAAAAACAAGGTACTATACACAAGTTTGTGTGACATTCAACACAATGATATTTTGTTTTCCTTCGAAGAATCCTACCACCTAGAAAATAAAATGAACAAACCTTTAATTTTCTTATAATGATTACAAAGATTCAGGAAAACATTATTGTACATTCGATAGTATACTCATGCACAGTTATTACTTAAACAGTTATACCAAACCATAAATACATGCATTAGTAACATAAAATGTACATTGTACATACATATTATATACACAAGAAAAAGTCTTACATTCGTCGACAGAGTTCCAACAGAAATTACAGCCCAACGCTGGTCCAGTCCGCAAAGCAGGGCAATGGCTTGCTCTTTGAGTACCTCCACTATCTTGACTATCTTTTATTGTAAGAGTGACGTCTGGACTTGACGGTCCATGTTCTCTTCTGTCCCTGTCCTCTTTAGCAGCACCAACATTTGTTGCTGGGCCTATTGTTATTGTCCTTCCATCACTCGGGACAAACTGAATCAAGGAATTAGAATCTAAAATTATGGCACCACCTGAAGATGAATCCAATTCATTTTGTTTCTGACTATTTTCTGTATGTAATATGTGAAAAAATGCCCCCCTTTTGATTGGACTGGGAGACATTAACGGTACGATTCTGGTCTGAGGATTTGGTTGTGAATTCTGCCTGAAAATTTTCCCAGTTTGTACAATTTGGCTTGGTAGAACCAACGGTTGAGATATTTGTTTGACTAAACTGGAATTTCTGCTAGTATTGTTGTTGTTGTTGTTGCTGCTACTACTACTACTACTACTACTGCTAACACTTATCGGTTCTCCTACATTTGGCACCATCAATAAAGACCCATTATTAGACCCATTGTCTGCATTATTGAAAGCTGTCAAGGTACTAGAGAAAAGTTTTGTAGATAGTGAAATCGAATCGTTTGAATTGCTTGTTGGAGCGGGACTTGATGGTGGTGTTGGACTGCTTTGACTATTAAAAAAAAACACATAAAATATATTTAAAATTTATACGGTTACCAGCTACCAACCTCATACAAACACTTCCTTCTGGTGTATCAAAGTATATTATGTTCAAATTTGACCGAGAAAAAACAATTCTGAAAAGTTTTGATTTTCAACTTTTATTTACCTCACAGTAAGAATAGGTACAGATACTGAATCTTCTCTAAAATTTTCCCGTGATCTTGTGTTCTTATCATCTGCATCAGTGGTTTCACCTTCTTCAATATAAAGTTCTCCACAAGGGTCATCCACACGTTTTATAGCTGGTTGGCGAATCAATGGCCTGAAAGGTCTCCCTCCTCTTCGATGAATTCCTATTAAAATGAGTTTGTTGTAAATTACATTTAGACACATTGACCGTACGATTTTTCTTCCTTCTAAAAGTTCCTTATCTACATTCTCTACTCAAGGCTTTATAGTTTATTGAAATTTCTCTCTGTGTTTCTCGTTCACCCGATTTGACTGCATTACACTTTTCACTCGACAAAGTAATATTATGTGCATGCAACTGCTGTATGTATATCTAGTATGTATATTAAATTATACTATACAATACAATACAATAATAAGATCTTCTTTATTTATAAATTATATATGAGTGTCTTTAAATGTAAAATATGGTCAACATTGTGCCTAATTAGGTGTAACATTTTAAGGCGAATTATGATGCTTAAAATGCTCATGAATTTTGTTTTAATTTATGAAATAAGCAGTACTGTTTGTTTGTCTATTGTGGTCTATTGTGTTGGTTTTCTCGGATAACGAGACTCAGTAGTTTAAGTGTTCGCAATAATAGTCTGTTCATGTAAATTATAAGAGGATTCAGTGACATTACGGGTACCATTAAAAATTCTTTGAAAATGGGATATTATTGGAGAGAAAGGAAGGCTTTGATGGAAAAAAAACTTTTTTTTCTACATACAGTGCTATAAATAAAACTTGTTGTGACATGTGAAAGTATTATGCATAGTAATAATGAATACTAAAAACATTAAAAGATATTTGGTGAAAGTGTGTAAAAACAAAAAATAAATTTTTAAAAGGAAAATCTCTGGAAGAAACAAACTTTCTTGCATTTTAAAACCAGAGGTTATATAAAAACAAAAATATAGATATATGTATTTTTTTATTTCCATTATTCGTCATTTCATGCAAAACATGTCTTAGTAGGTCATGATATATTCGTTATTTCTTCTTTGAGTAGGCATTTACGATTTACGAAAAAAAATGCACTCCTTAGTAAGGAGTCCTTACTCATTTGGAACTTCTCACTATAGGTACGTTCATATAAAAAATGTACATGAAAGGATGGTATTCAAAAATAATAATAATGAATACTATAATACTTTTGTAATTTGTAATAAAACAATTAAATAATTCAAATAATCAAAACTAAGTATTAGGCAGTATGATATTATGCATTATACACATAATATAGAACCTTGAGTATATATTTGTAAATTGCACCAAATGAATAAATGTATTTTTGCACTCCTGATAACTTGATAAATAATAAAACCAATACATATCACTGTACTTTCTCTTTTCCCCAAAGAAAAGAGAAAAGTCCACCACCATAAATAATTTAAAGTCTGTAAAACAAAACATTTCAAAGCTTCTTCTACTACTATAAATTAACATTCATAATAACATGATTCATACAGAACACATGTACATCAAAACATTCAATATTTTAAGAATACATAATACATATTATGTATAATGTATAATATATCTCTACTATGATTTACAACATACGTGTATTATCAATAAAAGTATACGAGACAACTATCAGACTAATTTTCTTTTCCGTTTTATAATAAATAATAAATAAAAGTCTATTTATTTATTTATGGTGATAAAAAAATGGTCAAATAATCCATACGGTGATATATTTTTTCTATCTTCAGAGATGGTGAAAGAAAGTTTATGTGTACTAATAGTTAGTTACTCTATACTTACTCTAATAAATGCATGATTTTTTTTCCTCCTACAACTATACGCAGTAGCATCATTACTCTAGTGTTGTCTAGTGTAAGTTATTAGAACCGAAAATCAAAAGAAAACAAACACACAGGTACGTAAAAGAACTTTTACACTACAGTAATATTATCCTGATTAAGGTTGAGTATATTACATTGTACAAAATTCGTTTTGCATGGTAAGCAAATGCATAATAAGACATCTCTCGTATTCAATTTAATAATACGTCTATATACATCTGTTAATTTTGCAGGTAAAAAATAGTCCTCACTGGTGTAATAATGCACATATTGGTATATATATTATATATATATATATATACACTCAAATTCTGCTAAAATTCCACATAGTTCTAAGTCCTAAAGCTACATAAAATTGCACCGTAAGACGTACGCACATAATATCACTACATAATATAATGTATAACAGTTACTAATGAACAATAATCAAAACATATTATTATATATTTATATAAATATATATATAATATATATGTACACATATAATACATACATATATTAAATGAACTTTTCTTACATTACATAAGAGTGAAGAGAATAGAGTATACGGTTAATCTAAAAACTTAACAATAAGATAAGTTCGAGGTAGCATATTATCTCCACATTCTTTCATATTTTTTATAACATAAAACTGCATGAGGGAGTATAGTACTGAGGTGAACTCACCAATTTCTTTGATTTGAAAAAGCCTATAATAATAATAATAATTATTAGAGTAATATTTTATTATTTGTCAAGTTCCACTTTTCTGCGGTATCCATAGGTCATGCGATAATGATACCAGACACTACTGGCATTTAATGAATACTTTTGTGCTGCTTCTCTGAAAGTTAATGCAGGATTATCAACAAGATCTTGAATAGCTTGCTCGTATTTGGAACTGACAAGCGGGGTCTGACCAGGAAACTTGGGATAT